>JAAGAY010001909.1:0-15636 GCA_011801015.1 Ardeotis arabs
ACGTTTGACTATAATACACAGCCCATGCTTTATGGAGTATTTATTTAACACATGTAAGCTGGGGAAATGAAGCGCCTTTGTTAAGGAATGCCTCAACGTGCTGCTGAAGAACAACATAAGCATAGAAAAAGTTGTTGTACAGACCTCAAGAGCTGCTAGCAAAGTCCTGTTTTAAAAAAACACGTAACTCCAAATGCCGTAACTTAAATCAGTGGCACATGAGCATGCGCTGAGGTTAAGCAAGCATGTTGGTGTTTCTGTAAATCCTTGCATTTCCCATCTCGAGCCAGGGCAAAGCTGTGTGCACAGATCTAGCAGACCAGGACAGCTCTCTCTGCTTTGCTGCTGATTTCAAGAGGAACCCTAATTGCTTTGTGCTGTAACATGCACCAGCTTGCCTTCACCATGGCATGGAGCAGCTTTCAGAGGACTATTTAAGATGTTGGGACAGGTGACAAGGTTTTTGGTATTCAACATCCAAACCCCAGTCCCACTGTGTTTCTGAAGGCTGGGATCAGAGCCCTTAAAGCTATTGGAGCCCTGAGGGCAGTAATTCCCCCAAGCATCCTCACCTGGGTCCCACCCACACCCCTGCCCATGGTCTGGGAGCCCATTTAAGCTCAGTCCTGGGCCTTTAGATCTGGTTTGTGCTGTAGGTGTGCTTGTGGCTGGTCAGTCTCTTCCTTCTGGAAGGATTTTGGAGCTGTACTGTAGGTAGGTTTTCTCCCACCCTGTCTCCTGGATGTACCTATGCTGCAGCTTTGTTTCAGCCCTATCTTCTACTGACTGAGCTTCTTGGGTGGACCTTGGACCTAATTTCTCACCTTGCCTGGGACTGCTGCTGTACCCTGTTACCAGCACTCAGCTCTGCTCATCATTTCAGACCCTGTAGAGCTCTGTTCGTGAGGGTACTGCCTGTGCTAGGGCCACCCTTGGCTCTTGGTTCTGTTTTTCCCACCATGGAGCAGATCCATCCCTGCCACTCCCTGAAAAACCTGCTCTTGATCAGACGTTTCATCTGTGAGTCTCTCCTGCTGAGTAGGTTCCAGCATAAATAGTGGTGGTGTGGGCTGGGGTTGAGTTTGGCTTTGTCGCTTGCGTAACTGGGAGCTGATGCTATGAAGGTCAGGAGCAGGATGTGAAAATGTGATTGACCAGGCCTCCTTAGCTGGATAAATGAGCATGTCTGTGTGCTCAAGTAACTACGAGCGCCATCCGATTAAGCCTGGACATCTCTTATATGCCAAGATCTTGATTTGTGCGTCCCTTGGTTGACAGATGCTGGAGCTCCAAGTTAAAAATAACTATTTGCTGTTCTACATTTATTTCATTGGCCTTCCAGCCTGGCCATCCTTATAAATACAGCTGAAGCTTAGCTTAGATCCAGCCCCACCAGATTTTGACCTCAACCCCATTTCTCTTTGGTTCCCTCGCTGCTGCCCACGCTCCTGGTTGGGTCTTTGAGGACCAGAGCCCTTGCTCTGCACAAGGTGACAAACTGGCCATTCCCCCTTCGCAGCAGAACCAGCTCTGTGATTTAGCTGCACCGCACAGCAATTATGTGACGGAAGTTGGGTGAAAGGGAGCAGTAATAATTTGCAAGTTCTGCCAGCAAAATCCCTTTCATTTTTGTTGTTGTGGTTTTTTTTTCCTCCCCATACCTTGGCAAGATGCTTTCCTGTTTTTCTTTCATTGCATGACAAACGCACAGTAAGAACAGGAGGTCATTTACTCCAAATCCTCAATGTATAATTTTTCTGACGTTGCCAGTTGCTTTTTCTAAAGAATGTGAACAATGTGCAAAGTCCTTGTTGGGTAACAGTCATAATTAGAAGCTTTTTAAATTTCCAAGAGCTGTTGAATACTCGGCACGCTCCTTCCCCAGTATCCCGTGGCTCCGTACTTACTCTAAAAACTGAGCTGCGTCCAATTGACCCCAGAACTGGTGCACTGCAGGTTTGGAGAATGGTATATGAAGGCAAAAAAGGAACAGCTGGAATGGAAGATCCCGTGCAAGAGTCCCAGAGTGTCTGGATGTATAAAGAAATAATATTTTTGACAAAGTTCTCCCAGAAAACCTTACAGGATCAGCCCGGGTACAGAATAAGAAATGATTGTTGCAGATCTCTGTGGTCAGATAAGCACAGCTTGGTGGACGAGAAAACAACAAAGTGCTGCCTATGAAAATAAAAATGAGTGAACTTTCAGCTGGGTGGGGAGGAAAAAAGAAAATCTCAGTCATGAAGCTGACAGCTCTTTTCCTCTGCCAGAATGGTACCTTCTGGTTTTGGTCTGAAAGCATAGTTTTGCATAAACTGAAACAGGTGTTGTTTTTTTTTTTTTAATTTGATGAATTCAGAATTAGAGGAATGGTTTACTTAATCATTTCTTTTTTGCAGCAGATCATTTTAGTTTGCATGGGAAGTTCTCCAGGGGGTGGAGTGGGGAGCTGAGTAACCCACATCTCCGGGCTGGGAGCAAACAAGCAGCAAGGTCTGCTGGAGGCGCCTGGATTGGCCACAAACCCAACTCAGCTTCAGGCTGCAGCATGGATCCTGTCTATGACCCACTCCCCCCAGCTCTCCTGGGGCACAGTAGATGTCCTGCGGTTCTTGACCACATAAAGATTGTGATTTGCAGTCCCTGGGGTCAGGGAAGCATGCCAGCCTTTGATCCAGCAGTGAGTCAGAAGGTGGGATGTGTTGGCTGAAGGCATCTCTCCCTACTCAGGCTGAAAGCAGGTTGTGAGCCAAGGACTTTTGCCTCCAAGATTGTATTGCATCTTTGGGTGGACTTCCCTTAAGTTCTCCTGCCACTGCTTTGCACTGTATGAATAATTGAATATTCACTGGACATGAAATAATCTACCCTCTGGGTTTTTTTTCCCAGTAGGATGAGATGTATGAGCTCTACACTCTTGATATTTAAGTATTTCTTATAACCAGAGCCAGACCAGCTCCTGATTTCTGATAGCCTGAGGTTTAGGCCCCACACTTCGCTGTTCTGAACCCGGCTGACTCAGCTCTTGGGCACGGGTCACCTGCATCTCTCTCAAGTCTCTGAGACCAGTGAACCAAACAGGGCATCATAGCCACCTCCTCCCTGTGGTGACCAGTGGTGTCTGGTGAACTTAGCCTTTCTTGTCAAGTGTTCTTGGACTTCATTACGTGTCAGAAAATGAAGTGTTTTGCTGATGCACCATCTTCTGTTGAGCTTCTTTTTTCTTCATTGGCTTAAAGTCACATATTAATTTGGGATTGGACGAAGCCGAACTTCAGCTGAACTTGAGAAGATCAGGAGAATGAGAAGAACATTTGCATGACCCTGTATTGATGCTTAGATGGGCTGGAGATGGTAAGGGCCAGGGGGCTTTGCCTTTACCATTGCTTGTTATCGCCTATGAGCTGCAGGTTGTGTGTTTCGAGAACAGCCATGTACACGTGTTTGTCTCAGCCACAGCCTTGCCATTACTAAAGCTATCACCCACCCTGAACCCTACCTGAAGATATCGTCAGAGAACATTTTAGGCATCTATTACTGAGTGTAGAGGTGTGTCCATGGTGGTATACCTTCATCCCCACCAAGAACAGAGGAGTCCAAGCTACAAACAACCTTCTTGCTACTCCAGGTGCCAACTGCGTTTCTTCAGCTTGTTCCCCAACTTAGGGAGAGGGCAACATATGCATTAAGAAAGAAATCCTTACATCAAAGTGCCCGTAAGCCATATTAGTTATCTTGGGTGTTACTGAGCGCCCTACAAATGGCAATGCTTTGTGTATGAAGGGGATGGTGATGCACTATCTCCCTCCCCTCCCATCCGTGCTCTTCCAGCCCACTCTCGTATCTGTGATCCTCTCCCATTTTCTCTGCCTCCCCTGGAAAGGAAAATGAGATGTGAAAGGAAAAAGGTATTGAGGCAAATCTGGAAATCCAGATGTCTCAGCATTGGAAGCGCAGTCCAAGCCAAGTCCTTTATGGCTTGTAATGAGGAGTGTTGGAGCGACTGAAAGCCCTGACCCCCAGCCAGCCATTGTACCTGCTCTCACCTACTTCTCTGAGGGGTGAAGTCTGGAGCAGCTGCTGATTTTCATTTTAAGTCTTTGGGTTTGAGCTATTAATAAGCCTGGAAAATAACCACATGTTCTCTGAATTATGTAACAGATGTTAAATTCCCCAAGATGAAGAGGTGTCAGCCTGATGGAAGAAGTGATGTGAGGACCTTTTTTTCTTCGAGCTGTGTTTCTCCTCTTGTTGATGAAATTGGTTATCTGCCGGTGGAGGTAAAAAGAAAATTAGTATCACCCCACCAGTTTTGACCCAATCCTGCTGTTCCCTCCCTCTTCGCTTTGCCCCCGTGTTTATGCATTTCTTGCCTTTCTCCCACATCAGATTTTGAAGACGAGTGCCATCCAAAATGAAGTCCCATTGAAAGAATGTGTTGTGATGAAGAGCTGTTGAATGAGTCACTGTGCTCGTGCTGGCAAAGCGGGCTGCCGAGCGGGCCAGACCCTTACGCTTGGCACGAGAGAGCGAGAAGCAAAAGAGGAAAGTAAACTTAAAGCCAGGAGGCTGCAGCGCTCGGCCAGCCAAGGGGGCTGGGTTGCAAATGCTTTCCCAGTTAACCATTTCGGGGACATGGCTGCCACCGAGGCGGAGATGTGTTCACAGCCTCACCAAGGGAGAGGGGCTGAAGGAGAAGACAGGGAAGGTGCCCTAGGCAGGGGATTAAAAAGGGTTTCACTTCTGTCTTCTTTATGACAACCATTTTTTGTAAGGTTGTCGTCTTCCTGATCCTCCTCTGTCCCAGAGTGAGCACTGGTGGCTCCACACAGGGAAAGGTCTTCAGCAGCTCAAGATGGCATTTAACCAGGATGGCTCTCTTCCTAGGACCCCCATCTTATGGATCCCCTGCATAAAGAGGGAGGGAAGCTGTCACCAGCTGTGTGTAACACGGCTGAGCACTCCCTCAGGAGAGACATTTATAAATGTGGATTGAAGACAGTGGGTCCCAAGGGTACCACATTTTCTGTGGGTGTAGATACACAGTGAGACTAATAAATCAGCCTCTGCGCTGAGAGAGATGCCTGCACTCTTGACTGTGACCCCGCTGGCTGCTCTCCCTGAGGGGTGGCTTTGCTCAGACATTAATTTCCGAGATCTGCTTTAGCATCTCCTATTACACACCGCTGGCGTGACAACTGCGAGTGCTTGCTCCAACACACTGTGCCCTTTCCTCCTGGGGATGCTTCTGGGCAAACGCGGCTCCGGTTAGAACGAGCTCACGGGGGGAAAGACCTGCTGCAGTTGAGCTGTGTTCTACCACCGTCACCATGAACGTGGTTGTAGAGAGGGACCTTCCTGGATTCACCTCTGTTTTCATGTCCTGTACCAGGGAGTGGAAGAAATTGCAGGAAGTGAGATCCCGCTAAGTGTGAAATTCCACAGGACTGTGAATGGGGTGTGGCTCTCCCTAATACTGGGGTCTAACCTGGACAGCAGACTACCTGGCACAAGTCTGGGTCCCCCACATGAAAAATTGATTATTGGCAACTTTAAGGTAGGAGAAAAGAAAGATGTGGAGACCGGGGGACCAGATTTCGCGTGATTTCACCATTTCCCCACAGCTCCCCTTAGCTTGTCCTTCAGGAGCAGTTGACAGTCTTGCACTCTGTGATATTCACTGCTCACTACTGATTAATGGGCTTTTAATGTCATTACTTATTTCATTATCCAACCAATCTGGAAGATCAGACATTATCTGAAAAAAAAACCAAAACAATTCCCTACTGGCATTAAGTGGTTGGCTAGCAGGGTGAAGTGCAAAGTCACATTTAAGAATAAGAGAAAGACACTATTAGCAAGAAAATTTGCGGTGAAAGTAATCTGTAAATTTGCATTATCCAGACAAAGAGTGGAGTCTGGCTGCCAGAGGAGATGTTCCAAAACACAGAGATAATTGAGGTAGTGCAAAAAAATGTAAGGACTGTACCAAGGGCCCAAGAGGAGCCTTGGAGAGTCGGTAATAACAGTGGTAGTGGTATTAATAATAATAATGATAATAATAATACACCTTGGAGGTCTGGTCCTGGGTCAGGCCTCAAGTGCGCTAGGTGCTGTGCAATTGCAGATGAAATGGCGAATAAGTTCTTGCTTCAAAGCGGTTAAAAAACAGGTAGAAGGAGGGAAAGGCCAGACGGCTAGCGACAGATGGGCAGGGGAGAAGAGAAAGGTGACGGCGGCTGGCGCAGGGAGGGTACGTCTCAGGACACCAGCAGGCTCCCGGCTGCTCTGGAGGTGGTTTCAGGAAGGGTACCAAGGTGCATATGTGGATCATTTGGGGACACTTGTCCAGGCACAAAGGCTGGCACTGGGGAAGGAATAAAGCACTTGTCCAATGACAGCCTGATAGTGGCTGACATTGCGGGGCGGCTGAAGGCATGGGCTGATGTCCCAACAGGATCTAGGGATGGTGGGTCAACCAGGTACAAGGTTGGATCTTAGCAGTGGAGATGCTGGCTTGTCTTGGACACAGAAGAGAAGGGGGAGCTGTGGCAAGGTATGTCCACGGTGGTGGAGAAGGAGCTTTGCTGACATCTTTTGAATGGCAGTGCTGCAGCAGGTGGCACGTGGTGGTGGACAGGAGCTAGTGACACGATGCAGAAGGTGTTGGTCAGACCTAGAGGGCTTGTGTGTCGCGACTAGGGAAGAGATGCTCACTGAAAGGGACACCCTGCCTGGGGTCTGGGAGGTTGGGTGTGCCCAGCGCGGGCGGGTACCCTGCAGATACCTGTGCGGCTCTCAGCAAGTGTGTGGAAAAGCTGGGGCTACCCTGGCTCCTCCTCTTGTGCAAGGACATTTGCACCTGCATCCCGGTAACCAGGGGCACTGGCTGGACCCAGCTCACTCCTCGGCACGGCAGCAATGTCTCCATGGGATGGAGGTGGGCATGCCCTTGGCTGAGTGCAGCCCCTGTGCTAACAAGCTGCGGGCTGGCACTGGTGGGAGCAGGCACGGAGCACGGCTCGCTGCCCGGGAGACTTGTGGCATGGCGTGTTCATGCTCAGAGGCACCATGACGGCTTCTGCCTGGTGCTTCTGAGGAGATGCCTGCAGATTCTGCAGGGCTGCTTGCTTGCAACTACTGGGCTGCAGCTGAAGCCAGCCCTGGGTGTTTCATTTGACCTGTGCCAACTCTGCCTTGCAAAACACATGAGCAAATCGCTGTTGCCCCCTGGAAGGAGCAGGGCTGTGTCCCAGAGCACACGATTCCCATGGCATTTAACATTCTCTGCAAAACCAGCTTTTATTTAGAACTGAACATCTGCTCCAGATGTGGTTACTCACTGCCTGTGCCGCTGCACTCCTGCCATTGTTGTCCTGCTACACAGCGAAAGGCTGGCATGAATTATTGAAAGATTGAGTTTAAATAAATGATAAACTGGTACTGTGCGTGCAGTGAAGTTTGTGTCCACTCCTTACAGAGTCTCACTGCCAGCTTTGATGTCCCCACGATGAGCTCGCACGTCGCCCGGAACCTGCCGTCTCATCTGCCTGATGGGGCTGATTGAAGAGCACGGAGAAGGGCAGCCCGAGCATGAAGGTGGCCGAGGGGACGAGTCTCCTGGGGAGAAGGAGGAGCCGCAGCAGAGAAGCAGGCAGCCGGAGTTTCCCTCCTGGCAAGTGTCTTTCTCATCTCAAACCGTTCCTTGCAAGGGACGAGCTGGCACGGGGCGGGGTGCGGGTTGCTGAGGGCAATTGGTGCACTGGGAGCATCCTCAGAGCATCCTCAATGCTTGGAGCATCCCTCAAATTGGGAGGGATGCTGCCAGCTCCCAAGGGTGGGCAGCAGGGACAGTGCTGGGAACTGGCAGCGGGCGTGTGCGTTGGGAATCTGATAGCGTGAAGGAGCCTTAGTTAAAATCCTGGAGTAAAACCTCCTCCAAGGGAAACATCTTGTGGGACTGTGCTGAAAGCAAACGTATCCAGGCCATCTACATGCATGCGATGTGAGGGCAAGGGGAGGTCTGGGTTTGCGCCCGTCGTGGGTCTAAACCAGCCAAACCCTCCTTTTTTATTGGCTCTCGGCTGAAAAGTCCAAATGGATTTCTGGAAGCCTGGTAGTCTTGGAAATTGATTTTTTTTTTTTTTTTTCTTTATTCACCATTTTGAAAAATGGCTTGACTCACAGTTGCATGAGGCTGTGGGGATTCACAGCAGACCATCTGTTTCAGCTGTTAGCAGTCATTAATTTTTTTTTCATATTTTTTGCTACTTTTGAGATACTTTGGGAAAAAAAATATGTTCTTGATGGCATTGGAGGACTTCAAAGTCGCTTACATTTCATTGTTTTTCAGAGAATCAATATACAGTGGATGCAGTTGTTATAAAAGAATTACCTTTTTTACTGGGTCTTCTAAATGGGGAATTTGTCTCCTGTGACCAAGCAGGAGGACACAGTGTATTGTTTATCTCCTTTCCACCACACATTTGGCTAATACCTGCCTCACTGCTGTGCTGCGATACATCTATTAAGGAGTTTTTTTTCTGGGTTAACTCTAATGCAGAACTGCTTTCATTTAAAAAAATACAGTAAGATTTTCTTTTAAGCCACTACGTTTCTGGAGCGAAGTACTTACTGATTAAATCAGCCTCATTGTCTCTGGTTATTCTACCCAGAAACTGGAAAATTACTCAACTCCTTGACAGGTGTTCACAGCTGATGGCTCAGATTTGTGGATGGAGTGCCGGGGCATATGGCGTGATAAATAATAGAACAAACGAATCCTATTGACACTGTCCACCCTCCAGCCTGTGCATATTTATCCTTGTGCCTTGCTCTCGCCGTGCGACAGCCTCTTCCCTGAGCCGGCTCACCTCAGAGGTGCCGCTCCCGAGCAGCTGACCAATCAGTTGGGTTCATCAGCGTTTGAGTGAAGTGTCGTGGTGCTGTTTTTGCAAGGACCTCAGCTTGGCATGATGGGCTGGTGTCCACCGTGGTCTGCTTCATTAGTTTGTCCAGCTGATGCTTGTGATGGCACATCATGCTGGGATTGGCCCCAGAGCCTCACTGATGGTTTCCCCGTTGCTCATGTAGGGTTTTAGATGCGGGAGAAATAACTTCGTTGAGTTTAAGAGGTGCTGGGAAATAGCAAAGGCCGGTAGCATGGGGCAGGGTGCAGGATCTTGTATGGAAATGTGTGATGGGGAGATGGTGGCACCTCCTTCAGAGGATGCTGGGTGTTTGAGGTTTGCCTTGTGGAAACATGAAGCTGTGACCTTGTAATGGGCAGAGCAGAGAGCTCGGCACTGGGCTCATGGTTGTGCTGGTTTGGGTCGTGCATCCCTGAAAGGAAGAGCTGCGGACAGGACATAAAACACAAGCCACCAGCCTCCAAACCTACTCTTAAGACTGGGTTTCTCCAAACCTAGTCTTATGATGGTGGGAGACTGCAGCACAGAAACTGAGTGTCTCAGACCTGTCCATGACACCTGGGTGAGGTGACAGCCAGAGAGCCGTGGACTATTTCCAGCCATCCATTAGGACTGAAGCTTTCAGCAAAATTGCAAATGTGTCCTGGAAAACACTCCTTCCAGCTGGCCAAAGAGCCGTTATCTCTTCTGGGCGTGGGAGCTGGCTCTGCGCTTGGCAACTGGTGCAGGGCTCTGCTGCGGCTGAACTCAGCCTGTGCCACTGCGGAGTGAGCTGGCACTTGGGGACACCACGGGGACGGTGGCTCCTCCTGTCCTGCTGCCTGCTTCAGGGTGGCGTGGGCTGGTAAAAACCAAACATCACTATAGCGCAAAGCAGAGAGGCCGTAGGATGTGCCCACAGAGCTCAGCATCGCGTCTATATGCTCCTGTGTGCATTTCCGGGCGTGGCCTGGGTCCACCCCTTGCCCTTTGCGTGTGGAAGAGCAGAACGTGTCCCATCCCTGCATCTTTTCATCCTTTGCTCTCCTTTCTGAGCCAGGCGTGTCCCCAGCTCCCTGGGGCATCCCGGGCGCCCCGGTGCCTGCCACAAGCTGGGCAGCGGAAGGTGAAGGAATGCACATCTGGAAGCGCGGGGACGTTTGGTGCCTGTGTGGTTTTCATTTGGAGGCCTTTCCATTGTTGATTGACTTAATTAAAATTTAAAAAAAAATGAGAAGCAGACAAGATTGGACTTTTTTTTTTTTTTTTCCAAGGAAATGCCTTGCTTTGAGGGCTACAGAGCCAATTTTCATTTTGAAATTTCCTTTAATTTTATTTTTAAAGTTCCCCCCAAAAATTTTGGTCTGCAAACTGAGAGGAGGTGTTAGACTCTGTAAACCAAATAAAACCCAGCCCCAAATCTATTCACTGACTCAAAAAGCATCTTCTGTTTTTCCAAGTCAGTTTTCTGGAAAAAATTAAATATTTCATTTATTTTCCAAACAAATAATTGCTTTTTCAAAATTAGTTGAGTTCGCCAAGGTACTTAAAACACTCCTCATGTTTTTTTCCTCCAGCGTGGAGAAATGTGGGTTGGTGCTCAGACATGGGATGCTCTCCCCCTTCGCTCTACCTGCTGAGGGCCTGCTCCGTGGCACAGAGTGTTCTGGGCATGGCTTGAGATTTGCAGATTTGGTGAAGAGGAAGATGATTAGCGATGCATTTGCTCTTCACACCCCACCATGTGTCCGCTTTTGCTTGCAGTCATCCTCCTCCCTCCGTTGGGTCACACCTCGGTGCATCCCTGAGAGATCCTACATGCAGCACAGGGCACAGCCCTTCCTGGCGTGCCTGAAAATCACTGCCCAGATCCCAAGTGAGATGTAAAGGCAAAAAGAAAAAGGAAGAAAATATTTCCCCATCAGGAAATTTGCCTGTTAACACCCCAGACACAAAAGTCTCAATGGAGCTTTTCCCCTCCGAACCAGCTAAAATGTCTCTCACTGATGGGAAGTCTAAAAATAAGCGCGTTCTCCACAAACAGCTTAAAGATGTTGAAAATGAAAAGCAACAAAGGATGTAGAACGTATGAGTCACTAAATTACAGGGCTATCTTTCTAAGAGCAAAACAAAACAAAGAAAAAAAAAAAAAAAAAGCCCAAACCCTCGCTGCTGAAATTCATTGTGAGTTTTCTGGGTTTGGGTTGGGGCTGTTAGCCCCGCAGTGCTTGCGTGGAGTCATCCTCTTCTTGTGGGCTAGCGAAGGGCTGAAGTCTTACCCATTTGTGTTACACAGTGTGCCAGAGCTGCTTGGTAGAAATAATGAGAGTAAAAACCCGTCTGCTCGGCGGCGTGAACAGGAGGTGCTTTTCTCTCGCACGTGGGCATCTCTGCGGATTTTTTGGGGAAGTGAACCCCATCGCTGGATGTTAAGCGTACATTGGTCTCGACAGTGCGTTCTTCTGGCCCCGGCTCAGCCACCAGTGTTTGGCCTCTTGGTTGGGAGCGAGCAGATTTTTGTGGGTGTAATCGCATTTGTCTATGGCTTTAGTTTGTTGAGATAATGTAATTAAAAGGAGTTCTCGGTTTAGGTTGGTTGTTTTTCTTTTCCCTCCCTGAAGGTCTCATTTCGTGATGAGCTCCACTGGGGTGGACGCTGTTGCAAAACTGAAGCTTTTTTAGCATTTGCAGATGAGCTTGAGTCAAAATCTCGGCGTTTGCGGCAGCAGGAAAGGGGATGGCCTGGTGCCAAACCTATGCCTACATCTGATGTTCGCAGCCAGCCCCAATCTCCCTAATAGCCTGAAATGAAACCTTGGATCCCAGCAGATGGTAGGGCTGGAGATGCGAATCTGCCAGCGATGCCGCGGCCCAAGCCTCCTAGGGGTTTGGAGGAGCTAGAGGAGCCCCTTTTGGAGCCTCTTTCAACCCATCCATCTTCAGCAGTGCCTTCACCCATCCTCTTCCTCGCTATAGTGAGGGGAGGAAGGGCAGCACCCGGCCAGGCTGTATGAGAGCCCTTCCCCAGCCCGTTGCGGTACCCGGCTGGCTGGCGGCTCAGCCCAAATAACCGTCAATCAGTAAATCTGTTCCCTGAGTTGGCAGGTACAATAAAAGCTGTGCACAACCATCATAAATCCTCGGGCGCAGCTCGCTCAGCAGTGATTTAATCGAGATATTTAGTTCTGAAATGCGCTAATTAAACTTTAGGATAAGGCATCCAGTGCAAAAGCAAGATGAATAAAAAGTAAAAATAAAACTTTGTCCTGGAATAATTAGCCATCATTAAAACATGAAAATCCAGGCGAGGGAGCAATTGTATGCCTTCCGCAAAGTGTTTTATCAGAAATAATGGGATGAAATTAGGCAATACAAAAATGTAGGCTGAGAGTTGAAAAACGTATCCCACTCGTGAGACCCATTAGACTGCAAAGTGTTACTGAACCCTCCTCAGGGAGCGGCCGAACGTGTATTTCTCAGGATGTTTAAAATGGGACTGGACAGAAACCCCCTCCCTGCCACTGTGGGGAATAATTACAGACCTCCTCAATTCAATGGGCCTTGCATATCTTTGAGTTTTAATTTCAGTGGGTCATCCCTAGCCCAGCAAAACCTTTTAATTCCAATAAAGGACTTTCTTATCTGAAAGTCCTTATTCTTATCTGAGGGACCTGTAAGTTTGACCCTGCAGGCCTTACATCTAGACATTATATAGGATATTTTTAAGACACCAGCCTCTTCTAGAATCATGCACTGGCTTTCCCTGCCTCCCCTTGGATACTGCATTTATTGCTGCCATATTTCTCGTGTGCTCACCCGCTACGTTGGCCGCCGCCTTCCTTGGTCTCAAAAAAGGCACCCGGAACAGAACGGAGACCTGGCCGTGCCTACGCGGCCGTGGGTTTGCCGCACGTCTCCCTACGAGCTGGGTGGTACCCAAACGCAATCAGCCTGACTGATGTACAACAGCTTGATGGCAAATTACATCAATTGATAATCCACTTGTTATCGGAGTGACAGCGCGGCGCTGACAGCGCCAGCTACCCCCGGTCCCCAGCAGGTAGCCAGGCAGGTCTCTGACACAACCTCCCCTGCCTTGCGTAATTCTTCAGCGCGTTGCTTTGTCACGTTAGCATTATGTTGTCTCTTGTCGTATCATTTCCAGGAGCGTAAGGCCAATGCACACGGTGCTGATTTCTGAGGTGGCCCTCTCCTTCCGGAGAGCGCGCCCTCCCGTCGCTGTGGGGAGCTGCCCCGCTACCAAGGAGATCTTCCTAAAAACAGAGGGTCTGACACCATCAGCTCTGCATTTTAATAACGAAAAAGAGAAAAGGGCCACTGGCTGGTCTTATCTAAGCCAACCCAAATTTGGAGATATTTTGGATATACTTAGGGATTAATGAGAACTTGGTCCTTTAACAATTTTTTGTAATAAATATATAAGCCTAATGGATTTTCCGGCTACTGTTTTCAGCCATGAAGGTTGGAACCTTTTTGGCTGATGTCTTCCAGAGATGAAGAGAAGGAAATGAGCTGAAGGCAGGGAATAATCTGCAAACGAGGGGCCTTGCCGCCATGTCACGTGGGTAAGTAGCCCAGCTGAAGCTGAGAGAGTTGCAGGTGAAAGTTTCCTTATGGATCAATAAAAAAGAAATAAAAGGGATGTGAAGAGATTGATCTGAGCCTCACCCTGCTGAAAGAGCCTTTGGTCCCATCATCCAGCTTCCACTCATGGTGCTGAGGGCCACGCTGCTGGAGCAGGAATTATCTTCTCACTGGACATAGAAATGCTGACAACTTATTAAAAATGGTAAAATTGCAAGGTATAACCGGGCACGTACAGCCCTGATGGTTTATAAGGGACTTGGGCATCCTGCATCTCCATCCAGGCCCAGGACCCTGGTGAGCAGGGACCTTGCAGGCACTGGGCGAGGGGTAGGGGGATGCAGAAATGGCATGCTTGGCCAGGACAGCTCAGCTGGGGAAGCAGATATAGTTCCATATTGATGGAGATGGGATTTCTAGTTTGTGCAGGGAGCAGAGAAAGTAAAATCCTTCTGCCTGTGGTTGCTGAGCCAGTGATTACATTCCTTCTATAGTAAAACCCCAGCGTGGGGAGTGGCATGACCCGTGGGGCTGAACGGAGGGAGACGGGGAGGATTTTACACCAGAAAAGTACAGTGCAGAGGATGTGAATTAAATACCTTTGAGCCACAAAATCAACACTTATTCTGAAGGCTTTATTCAATGCTGACACGGTTGCGGGAGTGCTGCCCTAGATGCTGGGTGGCTCTCCAGGCTGTTTCCCAGATCTGACCAAGGCAGTTTTGGTTGACTTGTCTTGAGTGCTGGGTTCCCATTAGAGACTCCTCTGCAATCAACTGATTTCACCATCAGAACATCTCTCTGTGTGTTTAAACTAAATTGTCTTTAGCTAAATTTCACCCTGCTGGAAGGGTGTCCAGCTGTTCCCAGATATGGCTTTTTTTCGGTGGTCTTGCTGATGCCGGGCAGTGATCCAAAGAGCCTTTGGTGCACTCAGAAAGGGAATCACAAAATGGTTTGGGTGGGAAGAGACCTTCAAAGGCCATCCAGTCCAACCCCCCTGCAAGGAGCAGGGGCATCTCCAACCAGAGCAGGTTGCTCACAGCCCCAGCCAACCTGGCCTTCAATGTTTCCAGGGATGGGGCATCCACCACCTCTCTGGGCAACCTGGGCCAGTGTCCCACCGCCCTCATTTTTTATTATTATTATTTTTCCTGGAAGTGGAAAGGCAAGCAAGCTTGGGCAACCCAGTGTAGATGACTGCTCTAAGAGAAGGTATCTCCTGGCTGACCCGCAGTGGTAGTTTTAGCTCGGCTGAGAAGCCTTAGGAAGTCCTCACAGCAAGCGGGGAGAAGTGCACTCCTTCAAACCTTTGTTCTACCACTCCGGAGAAGTCAGGACCCCCTGGACCTGCTGGCTTTGGTGATTTGTAGCTACCTGCTCTGCCCCTCTGCCCTTCTCCCCATCGGACAGGGGGTCAGGCAGGCCAGGCTGGGACACTGGGTTCAGAGAGCTGCACACCTTTGTGCGCACAGGAGACACGTGCAGATGTGGTTTATTCTTCTCCATTCCTGTTTCTAAAAAAAGAACTGGCAGCCTATTCCTCACACCCTCCTTGCTAAAGAGACCTGGAGAGCTTTCAGGGAGTCAGCTTTCTTAGGGGTTCAGCCCAGCGTTAGTGATTCCTTGGGGTTGGTGGATTATTTAGGGTCATGGATTATTTGGAGTGGTGGATTATTTGGGGTGGTGGGTTATTTGTGATGGTGGGTTATTTGTGATGGTGGGTTATTTGAGGTGGTGGATTATTTGGGATGGTGGATTATTTGGGGTGATGGATTATTCTTTGGGGTTGTGCTCGTTCCCAGCCGCCTGCGGGAGGGAGGAAAGCCTGGCAGTGGGAAGCTGGGGGAGGACGGGAGCCAGTCCCTCTCCCATGCGTGTAGCATCCCTCGGGGGGTGGGTGGGTGGCATGGCACCGAGATCCGGTGAGGAAGGAGTTAACGGGGAGGGGGGGCTCTCGTGTTCCCCGCCGTGAGCCCGGCACTCAGCATTACGATCCGGTTTTATTTAATTTCATTTTTTATTTTTTTTTTTAATATAATTTATTTGGGTTTTGTTTTTTTTTTTTCCTTTTCGCTCCGCCATCCTCACCGCCCTTGCCTCCTCCCTCTCCATCCTCCTT
>JAAGAY010001910.1:0-29971 GCA_011801015.1 Ardeotis arabs
ATCCCAAAGGTCAACATCCCCAGAGGAACAGTGAAAGCAGGAAGGAGGTGAAGTACTTCAGTTACAAAAAGAGCTTTCAAGTTATTATTCAATAGCATTTTCACCAATCGACAAGTAATCAGCCTCAAGAACAGTGCTGGGAGCTTCAAACCATGCTACCGCTCACATCTACAGTTCCCTTGAGCCCTGCCCCAGCAAACACCATATTGTTCCTCAAATCCAAGCTCTGCAGGTCCTCACCATAACCTACAACTCTGCTGCCATGCACTTGCTAACAAGTGATGGGATAATGAAGGTGCAGGAGGAAGTAGTAAGAACTCAGATCCCTCATTTAGGAGCAGGAACCAAGAGAGACGCTGAGAATCGCTCACGAAAGCACAGTTCAGAGATCAGGATAGCGCTGATGCCTCTTCCAGCAGAAAGAGTGTAAGGCCCCAAAACACCTTGTGCCATCTGAGCTGGGATGCTATGAGAACAAAAGCTGGGGCAAGCAGAGGGAGCGCATGGAGGGCCACAGGCGTACTTTGAGACGGAGGAAGAGGGAGGGCAGGCAGTTGGCACAGAGGCAATAGCCTAGACTACAAAGTGACAGCTTTTCCACTCTCCAGATTCAAAGACGTACCAGAAGCATAAGGCAAAAGCCAAGAACATAAGGAGCATAAAGCAAAGCCTCTGGGCTAGGAGCCACTTTTAAGAGCTCCCCTGCCTCCCAAATCCAACTGCCATGCTTACTGAGGCTCACAAACTCATGTCTTCAGCTTCAGGCCCAGAGCTTTGGGAGACTCCTATGGCTGCTGAAAGAAGCAGCCAAGCAGAAACATGCATGTGTAGCACAGTTCACAGTTGCTGCCTCCACAGTGAGCTGGCTTTAGCAGCCATCCAAGAAAGAAGTGGGTCAGGAACACCAGTTTGGGAACTGAAGCAGCTGAGGGACTCCTGGAGCTAAGGGAACATCCCCTGGGCCAATGTCTGGGTAAGGAAATGATGCTGCAGAACTTCATGTCCGCCTCCTGATCCCAGGAAAGTTCTGTGGGACGTGATAAGGTGGTGGTCTTGAGACTTTATACCTACACTTTACACGAAGCTTCCTCTTGATCACTCCCATTCTCTTAGCTGCTTTCCTCTGGGAGGAGCTAAGGGCTTAACTAAGGCCCACCCTTACTGCCAGGCTGAGAACCACAACTAGAAATCAAAGATAGAATAAAGCATCAGTTACTGGCCAGTGTTACAACTCTGATGGGTAGGCCAGTACAGAGAGGCTCTCATGTAGCGCTAAAGCCAGGCCATGGCTTAAAACCAGCACACAAGAAGTTACTGGGGAGAAAGGACTCCTCAACCCGAGTAAACAGCTGCTCACCATTGTCCAGGCCATGGCTGAAACAGGATGGGCAAAGCTGGGTCTCTCCCAGGTCAGCCAGTACCAGTCAGAGAGGAAACACCAAAGCGAGAGGCATTAAGTTGCATGAGGAGCAGGACCCTGCCTGAACAAAGGTGCAGAAAGGAAGCAGGACTGGACAGCCTGAAACAGGCACCCCAAGCACAGAATAAATGATCCCTCCCACAAGAGAGAACAAAACAGAGTTTCAAAGGTACCATCAAACCAAGAAGGATGATGATCCCTTCAACACAGAAGCAGCAGGTGTCAGAAGTCATCTTTTTTAAAGGAACAACAGGTCCACTCTGAGGAGACAGCAGCTGAGGGGACCTCAAACACAGGGGTGCACGCTTGCCTTGTGCATTAAGCTTAAGAAGGTGCATGAAGGCATTTCACATGTACTGCCAGAGCCAAAATAATCTCCAGACCTACATGCCACTGATTCACATCCACCCCACGGACCGCCACTCAAATATCAAAGAACAGTGTCTGTTACAGATGTTAATAAGGATTTAGCATTTTATAGAGGAATGGAACAGAGTTTTTCCTCTGGTTCCTGCCCTGTTGTTACTTTAGCCAACAATAAAAACTTCTACGCACCTATATCATCATAACGTTCCACCCAGACCACATACACTTTGGTTTCAGGTCCCATCGGTGGAATGGTCCGGCCCTGAGGCACCCTCTTGGATCTGGAAGTAGGACTGAGCTGTTTCGAACACAAGAGAGTAGCATTTGCAAACATCATGAGTTCAGCAATGCAGCCAACTAGCATTTCCACAGTTGCTCCTTCATCTTTCCGACCTCAGACAGGTACAGCCCTTGCCAACTATTGAGATGGGGCAGCTGCAGGGGAACTACCCACTGAGAAACAGTAATCTGGGTCTCCACAATACTTGTGCTCAACATAGAATCACAGAGCAGTTTGGGTGGGAAGGGACCAGTTAAAGCCCATCCAGCCCAACCCCCCTGCCAGGAACAGGGACATCTCCAACCAGATCAGGTTGCTCAGAGCCCCGGCCAACCTGGCCTGGAATGTTTCCAGGGATGGGGCATCCACCGCCTCTCTGGGCAACCTGGGACAGTGCTCCACCACCCTCAGCATAAAATTTTTCTTCCTTATACCTAGTCTAAATCTACCCTTGTTTAGTTTAAAATTGTTACTCCTTGTCCTACAGGCCCTGGTAAAGAGTTTGTCCCCATCTTTCTTAATATATTGACTCTTTAAAAACTGGTTCAAGTTTTTCATAATGATCTTAAACCACTAACTAAATACACATTTGGAAGTGTATTCTATACAAGGAATAATTGTTGTAAATCCTTTGCTAACTGTCACAGCAGGTCATGGTTTTCTGCTTTTCTACCATACAACAGCATCTTAACCTTTGATACTTCAGACACAACTGACATACTATTTTAAACTGGGTAGGTATGAAAGTGTCCTTGTCCATCCACTCTAAATTTCCAAGCACAGATTAGAGTCTGAATTACTTTGTAAATACTGCATATACTTTTTCCTGCATGCATTTCAAGATTTCAGTATGCAGACTGCTACTACTTCTAAGTTTTATATTTAATTAATGTAATCTTGCAATCTCTATTGCAGGTGCAAATTCTGGCAGGACCAAAGCAGATGTTAAAGATTAATGGCTAGGAACGAGTAGCTCCTAATGCCAGGAAACCAAATCATATGCTATGAAAAAATTCTGTAGCATTGCCAGTGTGCTTCTTGCAAAAAACTGTGTATACATATATATATAAATGCCATTTTTCAATGCAAGCTTTGCCTTACTCGCTGGGAGGGATTAAGATTGTCTGTATGATTGGGGAAGAGTTCAAGTGTCAGAGACTGCTGCTTCAGTATTCCTGGCAGTAGATCCATGTTGGAGTCGCTTTCTTGGTCAGAGACATTGCTTTCCAGTGAATCAGCTGTAAGCCAGAAGAAGAAAGGTGGGTTTTGTCATTTCTTCTGCCAAGAAGGTTAAGCTGTCATCACATGGAAGGTTTGGAAACTAAGAAAGGTTGTAACATTTTTGAAACTAAAAAGACAGATTTGCAGTCAGGTCAATACAGCATTCAAACACAGGAAGATAATTCAGCATGGACAACTTCCAGCTCTTCCAGAAACAAACTGCAATTAAAGCAATCCCTATGGATTTACAGGTGTCACATCCATTTCCGATGGAATACAGTCTCCTCCTTCCTATGCCTATCATTTCCTCACAGGAAATTTCCTCCTCTTATTTCAGGGAACTTTTGCACGCTGGTTTAGTGTGCAAAAGATGTCATGAAGGCTGTTGCTCACCTGCATGGCAGTTGTGCACATGCACCTGCATGTGCTGCAGGAGCCTTTAGCCAAGAAACGGGGCAGGGGGAAGCGTAATCAGTTGATGGTGAACCATACGTCCTACGTAACGCACCTCGGTAACAGCAATACTGGAGTGCAAACCAGGACATACATTGAGGCTTAGCATGAGAAAAAGGGGCGCGCAACAGATAGCGCTTTAGGAAGGAGGCGAAGGATTAGGATGTTGTCATTTAAACATCAGTAGCTTTCTGACAAGGATCTTGCTAGAAACACTATTAGTTGGCTTATTTAGGTTCTGCTTCTGAAAAAGTGCTCTAACAAAAAAACGTTGTTTTGTTCTTTGTAAACAGCACGTACAAAGTGATCTTACCTAGGGACTCCACTGGTGATGGGACAACAAAAGCTATTTCTGTCAGGGCATCCGCATAATACAGCACCTTCTTCTGCCCATTGAAGATACTTGCCCCAACATCTTCTGAAATAATTAGATCATCTGAAATGGACATAAAAGGAAAATTTAGTCAAAAGCAAGCTCCACCTGTTTATACAGTGCCTCAGGAGAAGACCTTCAAATACAAGGTGCAATCAATAAGAAGAAATCATGCAAATCTAGTTTTAAAACGAGATGATTTCACAGTCAAATCTCACGGCTAACAACCATTCTCAGCTAAACTTTTTTGTTATCTTGAAGGAAATGGCATTTTGGGTTGGGAGAGGATTTATTTTGAACATACTGCCATTGTACTGCACACCCTATTGAGTAGTCTAGTAAGCCTGCCTGCCACAAGAATTCATCTAGCAGCTATTTCTAACCACTGCCTCCGAGAGACATCATTCAGTTGGTCATTAAGTTTCCAAAGGATTCTAACATTTATAACTTCAGTCTGATGCTATTCTAGAACTCGGGCCAGTTTCTACAGACTCTCCCCTATGTCTTTTCTTCTGCCAAGGAGAGTTAGAAAGGCTCTCTGGAGTCAAACGCAATGCAAGAAAGCTCCTTGTTCTCAGCCCCCACTTACTCCCTCATCACAGTTTGACGGTACATCAGGCCTTCACAGTACAGAGCGAAAACATTTCTTTGGTGGTGCCGTGCTGTAAGTACATTACAACACCACCGCCTCCCTTTCCTTCTCCCTGCCGCCTCCAGAAAGACTAGCAAGGGCTTTACGCCGAATTATTTCTCTGATCCAGTTTACCGAAGAGTTCCCGGAATAGCTGCCTCAGCAAAACCAACGAAGCAGTGAAATTCAGCACGCTGACAGAGAGGTGGCCAGAGGCACGCAGGAGCCCGAGCCGTGCTTCACCAGCAGGGAAGCATTCCTGCATCCCCAGTCCGTAGCTCTCAGGGAGCAGCACCACAACCCAAACCCAGTTGTTTAAGAACTTCTTTGCTTTTGGGAGTGTGCAGGGAAACAAAACCAAAGTATGTATCTGGGAATTTATTTTAATCACGTCTCACTGGAAGCTATTCTAGACTCCTGAATGGGTTTTTAATCATCAGAGCTATTGACAAAGAGAAAATACATTTAACAAAATAAACAGCTTTAGTCATAGCGAAGACTGGAGGAGAAAACAAAGCAAGCAATCTTCACAAGTTGGTCCCAGTTTACTTTAACTCTACCACTTCAGTTTTCCAGCTGTTGCTTGGTAAAGGTACAACTCCACTCATGGATTTTTCCAACAGCAAAACCAGATCAGAAATAGCCTGCCCTCTCTTGATTGCTTCTTCTGTTCCTTCTTCCCCCAATTTGTTGAATTAATTCAATTGTTTGGTGGTCTGTGATCTAATCCAAATGGCTGAAAAAATCCAAGTTAAAAAGCCCACATCAAAACAGGTCACCTCACTAATTCAGACCACTGTCTTCTGCGCAGCCGTACTGACAAAGCCAACCAGAGGGAAGGGAGAGGGCTCTGCTCCCGAGTAAAGCAGTCTGACCCTGTCCACAAAGGAGAATCAAACCAAGACCTGGCTATTTTGTAATCCCTCCTGACTTGTTCAAAGACATGCTTCTGTTCTCTTAACCTCTCCCCAACATTTCAAGCCTTCTATCATTTCAGTTTTATTCTACAAATAAATAGAGAAGCCTTTAGTTGGCCGCATTTAGAGCTTAAGAGCATTTCTAAGGCACAGTGAAGGAAAAGCAGAGCAAGAGCACCGCTTAAGCAACTACAGTAGTAACGGTGTTGCGCCTGATGCGAGTGCCAGATCAAAGACGTTGATGAAACCAGACCAGCCTGTTCAACGCCTTTGTGTGAGCCACAGCAGAAGGCTGAGGCTCTGAAGGTCACCAAGAAAAGATCTGGCCCTTGGAGTAGTCCATCAACCGCACTGAAACCAACCCAGACACTATCAGAACCCCAGGTAACGGAATTACATTGTTCTTCAAGGCAGAAACAAACCCGACCTCCAGTTTCCCACCCTGGGATAGCAATTCACTACCCTGAGGATCATTTTGGTTGACAGAATGGGGAGAGAGAGGGTGCTACATGACAAGCCCAGAGGAGTTGCTGTAGGGAAAAGAGCAGAGTAAATTAAGCAGGAGAGGAGACGAGCCGTGCATGGGTTCCAACCACCGTGACCTACAAACAGCAGCTTGTTTTCATTACTTCCTACCAAGCATGATTACAAAGCTAACTTATTACTCAATGTCTCATTTTAATTTACTTAAGGAACACTAAAAATTGCACAGTATTTCAACTCTATTTGCCAATATGCAACACAATCATATCTGATTTCACCTGAATACTGGTTTTGGATAATATATTAGAGACTCAAGTCTGCTAAAAACATAGCAGAGAGGTATTTCTTGCTGAGGCTGCTTCCTCCTAACAGCATACGCAGAGATTAGTTTTGGTCACTTTGACTTGAAGCTTAATTTAATATTTACACGCTCCTTTCTAGGAAACGTCAGCATTTATCTTAAAAAAATATGCAAGTGCTCAGATAGGTATCCAAGAGCGAGAAATTTTAAATTAATTGTCTCCTAAAGGAGCCCAAACACTTCAGTTTAATATGCCAACATTTATTATGTATTACCTTGTTCAGGTTCCTCTTCTTCACTGCAGCTATTAATTGACCAGCTTGTTGAGACATGGCCAGTCCACCCAGGGTGCTTCCCTACGTCAACGGACCAGCCAAGAGACAGCAAGAACTCCAGGAAGTGTGGCTGAACAATTCTGGAAGACTCCATGTTCTTCAGGATCTGAAACAACCAGCAGCACCATAGTAGGTACAGTAGACTCCAGGAAGCAGCTCTTTTCCTCCTCACTTTTTAAATTAAAATTTTGTGTCACCAACGTGGTTTTGCCCAAGCCTGGAACCCCAGACTTTCTACATGGATGTTACTCCCTGCTGCCCAGCATCCTCCCATCCTGCTTGGCAATGTTCTAGTCGATCAGCCTGTCTTTCTGCCGTCACTGCCAACGCCTGTGAAATAGTTCCTATCGAGATTTATCCGCTCATCAGGGATAAACCACAGAACTGCTCAGCACAATCTGCATTAGCACCAAATGTAACACAGGAATTTTCTGGACAATTTTCACTACTAAACTGAGGTGAAATCTTAGGAGAAAGGTATTTTATCATTACGCACTTGTACATGACTTACAGTGATTTAGAAGGCAGGCCTCACCGCACATTAAATTATGAAAGAGATTTTGCAAAACCATTTTCAGGAGGACTGAGCATGCACTTTAAATCAAATGTCACACTGTACTGTTCACTTTAAACCTTAATCCTACTTCTTATAAAGATCTGGGATATTTCCACATCCAAAGGTAATTTTTATCCCATTGTGACCAAGTGAAAGTTGAGAACTTCACCAAACAGCACGCATGGAGACACGGATGATTTGTAATTTGTTCTACCAGAACCACTGGGATTTGTGGAACAGACAACCCTGTGCAACACACCCATCGTTTCTGGCCCACATGAGAACTTGTTTTGCAGCAGAAGTGTCTTTGATCTCGGTTTGTGTGACAACAGTACACGGGGACGCAGGCTCCAGCAGAGCAGAAAGCTTAGGGACAGGGACAGGCGGTGGAAGGAAAGCTTCCAGATAGGAGGCTCCTCGTATCCGCACGGTCCTGGCACCCCATCCTAATGCCTTGTACAGTGCTCAGCAGTGACGAGACACGCTGCGTTGAAATGTTACTATTATTTTCATTACTGAGCACACTGAAGTCATAGCTACCCTTCAGAATGAATACAGATAAGTGCAGTTTAGAAAACAATTTCAGAGAAGAGGCAAGCTCAGGCTTTATACAACTATATGGTTTTGTATCCCATTCAAAAAAGAATTTACAGTAAAGCAAGGACAAGGGGGTATTTTCAAAGGGCATTTAATGATGTGAAGTATAATGACATAAAGTGTGCGGGCAGTTTCATTACCCTGTATAAATAAATGCCAGGAGACCCTTCTCAACTGCAAAAGCCTACCACCGCAGAAAAATAATGCAATAACCAGCAGGCTAGATGCTGCTCTTCTGAGCTGTGCAGCATCAGATAAAACACAGGTGACACGACTCCCTGTGCAAGGAGAGCGCGTCACCCCTCAGAACGGAATGATGTCCTGAGCTGAAGCGGCACGAACCCACACACACAGAGATGGCGGAGTCGGACCAGGCAGCCAGCCCTGCTCCAAGCAGAACCCGTGTCACGACTCGGCTTTGATCTCCTCCTCTCTTGATTGTTATTATTGAAAATGAAACAGGACAGAAAAAAGTCCCAGGTCTTTTCACAGATGGGAGCAGTATCAGTATCTCACTCAGCTCAGGTCCATAGAGACAACTCTGTTGTTAACTCGGCCACCACTGCGACTCTGCACAACCTGAAAAGCGTAGGAATCACAGCAAGATGTCCAGGGATCTTGAAGCAGGAGTGGCATCTACATACCACATCTAAAGGTGTCCAGAATCTCCCAGATATAGGATTTTCTTAACTCTACATGGCAAAACCCATGCTAATAGAGTTTCCAAAGGCCAGCAAGTTCTGCAGGACTAAGTAATCTCATCCGTCTGAATCCATAAGAGTATATAAGCATCCGATGGGAAAAAAGCATTCTGCTAGCTCAGCACGAGCAATTTCAGCTGGAAGGCAAACCTTGTGTATCTTGCTTCGTAGCTGACTTTGGAGATGGAAAGACTGTTTACTAGCTACTCTGAATTTCATCTTGAAAACTCACAAACAGCATGAGCCTGGTTTCAAGAATCAGCATGTTCCACGCAGAAGTAGAAGGTGCTACAGTGTTCTGTCAGCTCTACATTCACAGGGACACGAGGAGACAGCACAATAATTTATTATGGAAGTTACGCTTCTGGTTTTTACTACCAGAATTACGAACGGAAGGAGAAGGTACTATAGAAACGTCTCTGTCTAATGAGCCCATAAGCTGTCTTAGTGAGTTTCTAGGTCACAGTCTGAAGAAGTCACGATTTAGATTTGCACAAATTAACCTGATTAACCTAATCGCAGTTGAATGTAAATAGTATAATGTAAAGACTTACAAAGCAATAATACTTTCTTACTTGCAGAGAGCTTTTCATTCCTTTAACATGTGTTTAACATCAGAATCAAATCGAACTACTTGGACATTGCACATTGCTGGAACAAATCGCAACCTTCCCTAAAAGCCGAGCCAACAAATCTGAAATGCATTTCTGATCTGAATCTTTGAACTCTACAAATAAGGACAATAAGGACAGAACAGATAAAAATACTATTAATATTTTTAATATATATTTAATATATGTATTTTATACATATATTAAAATATATAAATAAGATGTTACAACAATCCTAAATGTGAGTAATGTACTTCAACCTACAGATGAAAAGAGTACGCAGTGACTCGTTACAGCTTTCCCTGAAAAAAACAAAAAATACAAAGCCCAGAAGCCCCGGTTCTGATGCTCCACTCTAGCCGTTAGCAGTGATGCTTTATTCACTTGAGGATTACTAGAAACAAGACAGTATGGGCTAGTTGGCACTCCACACTTTCACTTACCTCCTGGCTTGTTTTCTGGCCTGCCTTCATGTAGAAAATGAAAACAGTATCAAAAGGACGACACGGTAGTAAATCCAAGTAGCCAAGGTCATCAAAGAACCCAGGAAGAGCAGAGTCAAGTGCAATCAGGTGAGGAGGTAGACGACTGTTAGCAGGTTCCTATCCAACAGACAGAGTTCAACAGCTTAAAAACCACATCTTTCCTTACTGAAACGCTCTTTATGGCTTCACTAATAATCCATTAAATATAAAAAGAATTTCCCTTTTGCGCCTACGAGCAAAACCATACACAAATTTCTGACACAATACTATCCTGTTACTGTAAATGAGCAACAGCAAGCGTAACAGTTTGACAACTCATTGCATTCTACTCTCCTTATTAAAGAGAAATGGTATTTTGCCAGCGAAAGGGACATAACATTTTGCTGAAAAACAATGTTAGCTGCCACAACAAAAGTAGCAGATGCTTTCAAAATATCACGACTATCTGCAGTCACATGTATAGTTTCATATTTATTAACTTATATACCAATAACACATAAAATGTTTTAGACAACATTTTAGTCTACTTTTGTTGACTGTTTTCTGGAATGAAACGTAAAAAGGAGAATCCACAGGTGAGAGGCAGAATTTCAAACTAAGAACAAGGATCGTCTCTATAAACTGTTGTTATTTCAACTTTAAAAGAAAGCAGTCCAAGCTATATGTACTCCCAAGTGTTTACGCATGATTAAAACATTTCAGCACAATCACCTCTGAGGCAGAACTTTTAAGGCAGCCATATTTCAGAAACTCTTTCAGTACCACCCCAAAACCTAATTCAAGCTGAGGGAACAATTTCAGGGATGAACAGGTGGATGTGCCAGCTCACGTGCCCACTCCAAAAACAAAGATACAGGCATAGCTGTATCAGAGCTGTGTTCAGAACACGTTCAACTTGAAAGCATGGCCTTTCACAATCCTGCTCTCAATCCTGGAAGACAGGAATCCACCACTTTATTTGATTAGTCTATAGCATAGCAGTAGCTGGAATTACACAGGAGCAGTCCAGGAGGATCCTGGAATGTGTGGATGGTAACTTCCTTCTCCAAGTGACAGAGGAGCCAACGAGGAGAGGTGCTACGCTGGACCTTGTTCTCACCAACAAGGAGGGGCTGGTGGGGAATGTGGAGCTCAAGGGCAGCCTTGGCTGCAGTGACCAGGAGATGGTGGAGTTTGAGATCCTTGGGACAGTGAGGAGGGGGCACAGCAAGCTCTCTGCCCTGGACTTCACGAGAGCAGAATTTGGTCTCCTCAGGGATCTGCTGGGTAAAGTGCCATGGGATAAAGCCCTGGAAGGAAGAGGGGCCCAAGAAAGCTGGTTGATATTCAAGGATCACCTCCTCTAAGCTAAGGAACCATGCATAACAACAAAGAGCATGTCAAGCAAAAATGCCAAGAGATGATCAAAGCAAATCTACAGAGGGTGGAAGCAAGGACAGGTAGCCTGGGAGGACTACAGAGAGATGGTCTGAGCAGACAGGGATCAGGTAAGGAAGATTAAAGCCCTGACAGAATTAAATCTGGCCATTAAGGGCAACAAGAAAAAGTTCTTCAGGTACGTTGGGGATAAAAGGAAGACCCCTCCAGAAGGAACCAGGAGACCTGGTTACCCAGGACATGGAGAAGGCGGAGGTACTCAACAATTTTTTTGCCTCAGTTTTCACCATTAAGGGCTCTAGCCACATCACATGGGCAGTGTGACAGAGTGCACCCTCAGCAAGTTTGCTGACAACCCCAAGCTGTGTGGTGTGGTCAACACGCTGGAGGGGAGCGATGCCAACCAGAGGGACCTGGACAGGCTGGAGAGGTGGGCCCGTGCCAACCTCATGAAGTTCAACCAGGCCAAGTGCAAGGTCCTGCAGATGGGTCAGGGCAATCCCAGACACAAATCCAGGCTGGGCAGAGAATGGATGGAGAGCAGCCCTGAGGAGAAGGACTTGGGGGTGCTGGTGGACAAGAAGCTCAACATGAGCCGGCAATGTGTCCTTGCAGCCCACAAAGCCAACCACATCCTGGACTGCATCACAAGTGTGATCATCAGGTCAAGGGAGGGGATTCTGCCCCTCTGCTCCACTCTGGTGAGACCCCACCTGCAGCACTGTGTCCAGCTCTGGAGCCCCCAACATCAGAAGGACGTGGAGCTGTTGGAGAGGGGCCAGAGGAGGCCACGCAGATGCTGAGAGGGCTGGAGCACCTCTGCTGTGAGGCCAGGCTGGGAGAGCTGGGGCTGCTCAGCCTGGAGAAGAGGAGGCTCCGGGGAGAGCTGAGAGCGGCCTCCCAGTGCCCAAAGGGGGCTGCAGGAAAGGTGGGGAGAGACTCTTCAGCAGGGCCTGCTGTGACAGGACGAGGGGTGATGGTTTCAAAATAGAGGGAGGTAGATTCAGATTGGAGATCAGGAAGAATTTTTTTACACTGAGGGTGGTGGGGCACTGTCCCAGGTTGCCCAGAGAGGTGGTGGATGCCCCATCCCTGGAAACATTCCAGGCCAGGTTGGCCGGGGCTCTGAGCAACCTGATGTGGCTGGAGATGTCCCTGCTCCTTGCAGGGGGGTTGGACTAGATGACCTTTGAAGGTCCCTTCCAACCCTAACCATTCTATGATTCTATGTGTCCTTGCAGCCCAGAAAGCCAACCGCATTCTGGCCCAGCGTGGCCAGCAAGTCAAGGGAGGGGATTCTGCCCCAATGCTCTGTTCTGGTGAGACCCCACCTGCAGCACTGCGTCCAGCTCTGGAGCTATTGGAGAGGGTCCAGAGGAGGCCACGCAGATGATAAAAGGGCTGGGGCACCTCTGCTGTGAGGCCAGGCTGGGAGAGCTGGGGCTGCTCAGCCTGGAGAAGAGGAGGCTCCGGGGAGACCTGAGAGCGGCCTCCCAGTGCCCAAAGGGGGCTGCAGGAAAGATGGGGAGAGACGCTTCAGCAGGGCCTGGTGTGACAGGACGAGGGGTGATGGGTTTAAAATAGAGGGAGGCAGATTCACACTGGACATAAGGAAGAAGATTTTTACCCTGAGGGTGGTAGAGCACTGTCCCAGGTTGCCCAGAGAGGTGGTGGATGCCCCACATCCTTGGAAACATTCCAGGCCAGGTTGGCCGGGGCTCTGAGCAACCTGATCTGGTTGGAGATGTCCCTGCTCCTTGCAGGGGGGTTGCACTGAATGGCTTTGAAGGTCCCTTTGCACCAAAACCACTCTGTGATTCTATCTTCCACTAACAAAACTTTGTTTTCTTCTTTTGCCAAGCGAGACCATATGGGTACTGAGGGCATTTGCACAACACTAAGAAGTATCAGGTCACCTTCAATGCCTCTAGCGAGAGAAACCCGAAGTGAGAGAGGAACAGGCGTGCTGTCTGGAACTCCTGTGCCGGCGGTGGGGGCTTACACTCCGTGATCGGATCAGGAAAGCTCTTCTTCCGCCAATCCTCTTCACTTTTCTGATCTATGGAAGTCTCAAAAATTATCTGCTGGGCCATACCATTCCTCAGCTTCTCGTGTCGCTCTTCAAGCTGAAAAACATTGCATGAAATGCTGATTCCACCAAGATAACTTAAGATCCAGTAAGAAAACAGCTCCATCGTTT
This sequence comes from Ardeotis arabs, assembly GCA_011801015.1. Lineage (NCBI taxonomy): Eukaryota > Metazoa > Chordata > Aves > Otidiformes > Otididae > Ardeotis > Ardeotis arabs. Next base: position 13,308 of record JAAGAY010001910.1, read on the forward strand.
AGGAAAGCTGTAAGTGACATACAGCAGCAGCTGCAGCTCCACCATCAGGAACTGAACCATGAACCAGACCTTGCAATGTTACAAAGCCAATGTCTAAATACCCTGTTTACACGGGAGAGCTGTTGCAAATTTGTGTATCCAGCATCAGCCATGTTTCTCCTATTTAAGTGAAGGGACCCTAACACACATTTGTCACTGTGAAACTTTAAAGTATTTTTGAGACACAGCCCCTTCCTCCCCCAGGAGGTCTCAAAAAAAGCCTCTGCAATTTCCCCAGAAGAAGCAACAAAATGCAAGTCATTGCTTCTTAGCAATACCAGGATATCAGGATCTGTAATAAAACGTGTTGAGCAGTGCCTCCCAAAAACACATCCAAGACATTATTATCTTCCTGGAGAAGCAAACAGATTTCATTAGTTTGCAGAGGTTATTATTAGATTAATATGAAATTAGTCAAGCCAAAGAGTAAAACTATTTACAGGAAGACATTAGAGTAGGATTCACAAACAGACAAAAACCCAAGAACAAAATTAAGGCAGAGACTCACTTCTTCATTCACGATTTCATGTAAATCAGGAATGCTCAAGTCAGCTTTCACAAATGGGATCTTGTCCACTTCTTCAGGAAAAGGGCGGTGTTTCACACTGTATTTCAGTCCAACATCATTTTTAGGAGCTGGTCGAGGTTCTGGTACAAAAGTCTGACAAAAAGGTGGATAGTTTTTACATTCAAGGCATCGTACCACCCGACAGTACTTTATTACAATAGATGGAAAATGTTCCCTCCCCCCTCACCACCAGAAGCACACTAATCTGTTAGTGAGAGGTATCATTAAAAAACATTCAGTAAGTAATTTAAACTAACAGACTTGCATTAAAAATGTGCCTGTAAATTTTGAGAGATACAGTGCTGCCTATTTTGGTGGCCGTACTCCTGGAACTTATGTACCCTGCTTATCATCCAAGCTCTAAGCAGCTGCAAATCCCAGTAAAAATGGCAAGCTGACATGGCATTTTCAGCCTATTCTAACTATATTGAGCAAAAGCTACCAACTCTTTGAGAAGCCTCCGTTTTAAACCTGCTGACTGTGACAACCACAGCAAGCCAAGCGGAGAAGGCCTGGAAGAGAAGAGCAGCAGCACTGTGGGTCAGGAGCGGGACACGCTGCCAGAACACCCAAAGGGCTCGCACAAGGTGTTGTTATGCAATGGTGACACCATTACTATGTTGTGTTCTAAACTGTTAGCATGTAATTCAAAACGTGATGTTACCAAGGAAAGCAACAAAAGATCTAGGTGCAGGTTTGCAGGTGGTTAAGGTCCAAGCAAGCAAGAACGTGTAATTACATACTGAGTGCTGCTTTATACATTTTTTTACTACCAATTACGCTTCAAAAGGGCAAAACTGTTAAGATTAAAGTCACAGAATGCCTTTAAGTTGGAGAAGTTCCCTTAAAGCTGGTAAGGAGGCCAGCGGGCAGGGCACGGCAGCTTTGGTGCGGCAGGCAGCGCAGGCCCCGACGCTATTCAGCAAAACAGCCCAGCGCCAGCGCAGCTCCAGGGGCACCGCAGAGGGTCTGCCCCAAGGCTGCTCTGCAGAGACCAGATCAGCCTGAACAGGAACACCACAGCCAAGGCCCTCATTTCAGCTACACTGTTCTTTCCTTTACCAAGGGGCACGCAAAGAGTTCAAAGATTTGGAGAAGTTCACGGACAAATTTTGATAACAGAAGGACATGTTCCACTAGACAACTACAATAAGAGATTTTGCTGTAAAATGAGATTGGGGTATTTCTTCTCCACTATTCTTTTCCAGAGTTGTTTCAGAGTTCATCTAGATAATTTCTTTCCACAGGAAGTTTACAGTTATCTTTGCAACACTGGGCTTTTTAGCTTGAATAGCTGTTCTCTCTGCAGCATCTCATTCTACACCTCAAGACTTCCCTCCCTCTGCTGCAAAGGCTTTGCCTGACATCCTAAAATCAGCACCAACACTCAAGTCTACACACCAAGTACACTGTCCATCGCCCCATCACCTCAGAAGATGCCTTCAGACCAAAGAAAAAAAAAAAAAGAAAAAAAAGAAGAAAGAAAAAGGAGAATGCCCCCTCCCCTTAAACAAGTCTAGAAGGCAACAGCACTTTCACAGCCTGTATTTAATACCAATCACAAGTCGTAAAGAGTCACCAGAGATGTGTCACATTACCTACAGCTAAAGGCCCCGTGGCTCAGCCTTAATGTATAATCACCAGCTCTGTGGGGCTGTCTCACATTAGTGGAATTTCTGCTGAACATCTCTAAGTTAAAGATTTCTTTACGGGCTTTGATAGAGACCTTTTGATTTGCTTTAGCTCCTCTTGGTAAAAGACAGAGTTGCTGGGCCCATGCAAATCTTCCAGATGTCCCACGGATCAGAACCGTGACAGAGGGAAAAGAGTCATCTGCAAAGCACATGGGTTAAGAGAATAATACGTCATCACAAATTGCAAACGGTTCACTGTGCAATAATTTAACTGGAAAGAAACGCAGGCACGATGACAGAGGTTTTGTTTTCAAGGTTAACTCCTCCCTGACCCTGAAGACAATTCCTGGTGAGGAGCAAGCAATCCTGCTCTCTGCAGCAGGGAAGTACTAGTCTACTTTGTGGTCTGTCTGTTCAGTAGTTGCCAACTCAGTTTCACCATGAAAAAGTAACTTTCATCCAAATTCATGCAGATAACTGCTTCTCTCCAAATTTCCTCCAGCCACTGCCTGTTTAGGTAAGACAGAGACACAGTTTCCATGATACTTCCATGACCTTCTGTAAAGGTCCCACACAAACAGCAGCAATAAGAACAGTGGAAGGACAAGAGATAATGGTCAGACTAAGACAGGGGAAGATTCTGACTTCACATTGCATAAAATTTTTCACCACAAGGAATAGGGACACAGAGAAGTCATCCTTGTAGGTTTTCAAGACCTACCTGGACAATACCAGGTTGCATTGCCCTGGTCTGAATTCAGTATTGACTTTGTTTAGAGTAGGACATTCGCCTGCCGATTCCTGAGGTGCCTTTCAACTTGCACAATGATGGTTTTAACATTGCAGGGACTTCAGTCTTCCTTCGAGACTTACAGGCCTCTGATATTAGCCACCTTAGAAGAGGCACCATCGTACCTCTGCAGCTTTTCTTTTTAGAATTATTCATATTTATCCTTTGTGCATGTAAACCACAACTTGACACCACACCAGGTAACCCGCAGATATGTGTTCCTTCCACAGTATTTCATGGGAAGTACAGGGTGCAGCACAGCTACGTAAGCACACGGAGACGAACGGCGCCAGCTCCCCACAGTCATCCACTTCAGCGATCTGCCTCAAAAGTGATCTGACGTACTTGTGCATTACTGCAATTAATCTTGTAATTCAAAGGGGATTTGTAAGCAAGTTATGCACAGCAAGAAAAGATAATCTAATTTGAGATTCTAATAGCTTTACAGGATTCCTCAGTAATGCATTTAGCCGCGGCAGAGTAAGGATGACAGTTGCTCAGCTGTTCTAGCGTGCTCTAATCCATTCCAGTCAGGAGCACGCTTGCTCAAACACAGGCTGGGTGGCCAGGTGGCAATGGCTCCTGGCATCGGCGCTTTCTGCAAGATCTATTTAGTGATTCTCAATGAGGTTGAGCACTATGGATCACAGCTCAAAATAACAGCTTCTCTTAGCCAGTTCATGAACTTCTGCGCAATCTCTATTTTCAAAACTAGTATCTAGACTCCACCCTGCCCACAGATGAGGAAAATACATCTGTGGCAGATGAGCAGATTTAACATAGGTTAGTCTTAAACTGCGGTAGCATATAAGAGGATTTTCATCTATTCTGTTAGGTAATGCCATGATACGTGAAGACTCACAGGGGGATCAGTTATTCAGTTCCAAGCATTGTGTAATTTAATACCAGAATTTTTTAATAGAAATTCTTGTTGGTCAAAGCATATGAAGCTGAAATGAGTTAAGATTCAGCTGTGAAAGTCACCACCCTGTGACAGATCTCCTTTACAGGAGGTGTCATTGATAGAACACGATGGTACACTGGAAGGTTATAACAGCTCCTAAGCAACTAAACCCACCTGAGCTGAAAGCACCCACAAAAACATTTCGTAACAGGAGATCTAAAGCAAACAAAAGCAACCGTGCAAGCATAAAGGTCTCACATCAACCATTTGTTGAGCACTTATCCCTATTAAGCCTCCTATATTCTTCATATTTTCACTCTTTTATGAACAAGGAAGTTTTCAAGATGTAATGCTATTGCTTTTGTCCATCAGCAACAATTTAGATGGCAGTCAGCAGCAAGTATCTGACTGGAGTGAAAGACAGACAACTGCATGAAATACTTGGATGGGCTTGTACATGTTTGACTACCAGTAGCATTAAAGTTATTCCCACTGCTTCATCCCAGAACAACACTCTGCTCAGTTGCACACCCACAGAACGGGTAAGCCCCTGAAATACGAGATACTTGACAAAGTGCTTTTGTTTTGCAGCTCCATCCAGAGTTTTAACCAGAGGAGGAAGGAAATGAGAAGTATGAACTTACTCTGCTCATTCCCTAGAGGCTGCTCCAACATGGCCAGGATGACACTATTATCCAGAACAAAGTAACGGAAGCTATGCTTGTTTATGGTAGGTAGACGAGAATATTTAATTAACGTGGTTTCATTCACCAAGCTGCATGGAGAAGCAGGGCCACTGGGAGAAGGAAATGCTCCAAGTAACTGCATAATACTGCAAATGAGTAAAAAAGTTAAGAGTTACGACAGATTAAAACTATGAACTGTTCCAGCCAAGCACAGATCTTCACTCACATTCTTTATTTGTATCTTGACATAGCAGTTACCCTACCAGGGCAAGCCTGCCCTCTCCCCTCAGCTTGTTTTAAAACAGAACCAGTAACTTCAGAAAAACATACATGGAAACATAAAAAGGGTACTCTGCCTACAGAATGAGTTTCTTTACAACCTAAGTTATACAGACATTAAGATACGCTTTAAAGCACAAGAATCTGTACCCTTCCACAGCTTTTTAAGTGTTCATTCTTATAATCATCCATATTTAGCCCACTCTTACACCAACAAGCAAGGCAGACGTGGTAGATGCAGTAGTTATGTCTTTGCTTTCTTCAAGTACAGATTACATTAACTTAAAACACTTTAAGGATCACAGGACCCAGGATCACACAAGCACGACTACCTCTATGGTAGGCCTCTAAGGTATGGCAACCTTCCCTGGGAGAAAGCCTCCAGGTGTGGTCCAACAGCACCTCCCTCCTGGGAGCCACAGCCTTGGGAGGCTTCTAGGAGTACTGATTCAAACCATCTGAAGTTGTACATAATCTATCTGATACTATTAGAAAATTCCTATAGCAGGAACCAATAATGAGAGTTGCCCCGTGTCACACGGGAGACCATATGTAAGTTGATTGAAGCCCTCCTCACACATTTTTCCACTTTACTCTGATAACAGACAGTTTCACCTCTCCAACTTGAGAGGCACTTCCAGGCAATAGTAAAAGCTCATCCACGAGTTCCACCTTGGAAGTTACAGTTGTTTTTACTAACAGTGAAGTTTCTAACAACTGTATTGCAAAGTAGCGCAAAAAAGAAAGCATCTATTGCTTTTTGCAAAGCATATTTATCCTACCCATCCTCAATCCGTCCTGTCTACCGTCGTGCTGTTCATCCAGTAAATCAGTGCTTTTCAACTTCTCTGGAGCAAACCTAAATTTTCCTCTCCATGCCTCCCCAACCCACACATTATCTGTTACTGCATTTCCAGCAGAACCTCTCTGATAAGTTAAGCAAGCCCAACGCTGTGGCCAGGAGGACATGCCATCCTGCACCAGCTTACACCTGCTGCACGTGCCGTTCCCTGCTGCGTTACACGAAACGGTGTCTATCAGTTTCCCAGTCAGGGAGGGGATGGCACATCTTGTCAGGCTGACGATAAGGAGAAGGGGGAATGGAAAGACAGGGTCACTAGGTCAAGCGGGAGATGGAGGGAACTGCTGTCTGCGAAGAGGACTGGCTGAGAGCAGAACTCCAGGGGCTGCAGCAGGGCTTGGGTTTTGCTCTCAAGGAAGAGAACAGGCAGGAAGGAAAGACAGCAATCACAGGGATCTTTTTTCTGTTGAACACTTGTAATGGGGGAGGAAGACAGCCGAGGCAGAGCACAAGACAACTCTGCCCAAAGGACAAAACAGTGGGAACTTGTGGCTGACTTTCCAAATGCTCTTACTACATTAGAGATCTCACAGCTGGGAATTCCTAATTAAAACACCCAGACAAGGCAATGCTAAACAGTAAACACGCTCTGACAAATTACTTACCATGTTAGCGTAGCTTCAGCAGCATCCTTCACTCTCATAGATGCGGGATTTGGCTCCTTATCTCCTTTGTACTTGACCTCTTGTTCACTATTTTTGGATTTACTTCCTGAAATGCCCAGCTCCACAATTTCCAGTACCTCTTTTAAACAATCCTAAAACACAAGACGAAGCACCTTTAAAGCAGAAACCCTCTGATAACTGTCTCCAAGACCTCAGCGAAGCAGTCATATACCATCGATTAAAATAAAGCTCAGAAATACAGGCAGAAGATTATTCTAACAGACAGTTTTGGAATAAGATCACATTTGCTATAGGAATGATATTTTCTCCATCTATAGATATCTAGTTATGTTTGGATTCTAATGGCAGAAAGTGCTCTGAATGAACATATACACACAATATATTCGATTGCACGTGTACAAAATTGCCAAGAGGTCTACCAAGAGTGCACTTGAAACATGTGAACATATTTAAAGAGATAATAAATGCATTTCTGAGACTCTCTGCAGAGATTTTAATTAAGTTCTAAGCACATTAAGAACAAATTCATCTGGAAAATTGCAAGAAATCCTTTTCCAAATCTTTCAATTGCCAACAGCCTTCATAAGTAAAATATATCCTGCTATCTAATTCACCAAGAGAACAACGTTCCAGAAGTACACAGCAAAGCTTCAACTAATCTGGCACAGGAGAGGCCAACACTCAGTGGACACGCAGGTATGACTCAAGTTTTGTCAATTACAAAATTATTTGCTAAAAATATTTGGATTGCTACAACAGAAGTTCAAGTCTCATGGCTTGAGCTGCAGAAGAACAAGGAAAGCGTTCTCATGAATAAATAACTGGCTAAAGTCTGAACACAAGAAAGTGGTCACTTTAACTCCAGAGGCCAGGGCAGGTTCTATGCCCTGGCCCGTGTCCTTCCTTATACTCATAACTGACGTAGAGAAAGACGTGAAGAAGATTCAAGCTTTCTGATAGAGCAAAATTAATCAGTGTCGAGATGCAAAGACCGGACGTGAAGAATTACAGAAGGAGTTATACAGTGGTAGCTAGTAAAATAGCAGGTGAAATTCAAAGCGAATATGAGGTGAGGCACCTGGAAAATTGCAATTCCAGTACTTGTAAATGCAATGAAGGGTTCCCATCTGACTATCCCGACTCAGGAATGAGCTGTGTATGCCCAGAATAATACTACACACTGTATGTAACACTACCTCAATATGCAGTGACAATTAAAATTTTAAAAAGAACCTAACGAAAGGAAATAAAGCATTACGCAACTGAATGAACCCATGCTGTGCCACGTCCGGGGAAACCGTCCTGTCCTAGTCACCTACTGCCATGGTGGTATCCCAAAGTCCACGCAGAAAGCAGCTTTATTTAAAGTCCTGCTCATGGGGTTTCAATTTTCAGTTTTTAATATGTGTATTTCTATATATACTACGGTGTATATATAAACAAAATATATTTTAATCTAGTTTTATATAGAACATATATTTTATATATATTTATAATACATATTAATATACGTTCTATATAAAAACATGAAAAGATCACTGAGCTGTCTCTGCAAGGAGACCAATAATGAAAATATGTACTCATTTTTTTTAAATTTTTAATTTTTTTTTAAACAGTAGGACAGAATGCTGTTGGAAATCTGCATCTTTCATTTCCTGCTCTTTTCAAGTTTCCCAAGCAAATTCCATCTTGGATTGAGCCTTGCTCTGTTTCTAGAAAACTGGTTGCTTGGTGAAACAAACTATGATTATCAAAATATTAGCATCAACGGAATTCCGTTAAGCCTAGAAGACGCTTTAGTCAGTAAGCGCTGAGAAATTAGGAGAGACGTGGCTTTTAGTGCAGTTTATCTGCAGCAGGCAGCTATGCTATATACACACCAGTTTGTTTTTTCAGGTTTTCTTCTTCTCTTTTTACAGTTTCAGAAAGCAAGAAGAAAGATTGAGACATTCTTAGAAATATGAAAGGTGCTTTTAAAGCCAGAAGTATTCTAGGTGAATAAAGAGTAGAAATCAAAATTCACAATTATTTTGCACAGAAGCTAATTTTGAAGTTTCTAGTATGCTTTAGAAAACTAAGAAAAGCACATTATTTCAAAGTATCAAGAACAGACAGGTCGGGCACGAAAGGCATTACAACTTAGAGTGCGCAAAACATACAGAGACGCCTACCTTCTCGTCCAGCATGTCGGGGTGCTCAGTGAGCCAGACGCAGAGGCACTGGAAAGCTGCGACTATCATGGAGTGAAGGTCGCGGGAGTGCAGCGGGGCCGGGCGGCTGCACTGGTACACGATGTAGCTGCACACTGAACTGATAGCTCTCTTCCGATCAGAGGAATCGACTGCCACTTTCACCTGGGTCAAGCAAGCGGGAGAGGATGAGAACTCCTCCGCGCAAATCTTTCGGAGAAGAAACAGTTTTTAAAAGCATTTTTAAATGCAGTTTTAAGAAATAGGAATAAACTGTTGAGCTCTTTTATGGTTACAGCTTAAAAGCTGTGGGTGAAAATATTTAACAGTGACAGATATTAAAATTTAAAGGAAAGAAATGCTGCACACCACACCACATTGCATAGCTTGGTTTCCAAGAGCAAAAGTGGTACCAACATGGTTCGATAAGAAACTAATTGCAAGTTGAATAAATTAGCATTTGAAACTTATTTTCAGCAAATATATTTTCAGCTATAGCAACCCATTCTGTACCGCTGAGAATCCACTCACTGCCAAGTATCCCTTCCACAGGGCTTCATTCTGCTCACAGAACTTTCCACGAGGCATATATTGTCAGCACAGTAGCTTTCACCAGTGAAAAAGTGACAGAAAACCCACCCTCAGAGAAGCAGATTGGCAAAAAAACCCATAACTTCTCTCCCAAAACTCACAGCAAAAACCCCTCAGCTTCTCTCCCAGCTCAGGGAGCAAGGCTCCAGAGCAGAGGTTAGTGAAGAGGCACGTACACCGAGTACACACCAGGACCTACACTGTTAGAACTGAAGAACTTAATTTCTCCTCTTTTCTCCCCAGCCTGTAACTTGGCACTTTTCTACTCCGTAGCATTTGACCATGCCATATAAAGCTTTACTCGTTAAGGTGCACCCGTAGCCAAGCAGGAAGATGGATGGTCTGGCTGGTGACACCACTCTAGCCAGACAGCTGTGCTCCACACAGCGGCGGGTGACAATTCAGAGCCCTAGGATGAAGGCAGCATTTCTTTCAGAAGCACAAGACCTCTCTCTAACAGAGTCCTCTCAAGAGGGGTTATAAAAAGCAGCACACTTGCAGGTAACAGGATTTTTTAATTTACCAAGTCCCACTAATAACCTGGTGCCGAACAGACACAAGACAGGGCAGCCCCTACCCGAGAAGGGCTTTGGGAATTGTCACCTCAAAGGCACAAGCAGAACTGGTTGTCCACTCTGCAGTTTGAAGTGATCTCTTTCTACCCTCTTTATTATGAGGGGGAAAGACACGCAAGACACCCTAGAGGAAAAAACTATTTCAGTTGCATAAGAATTATAAAAATATTACAATATTTAATATTGACCTGGGTAGGCATCTGAAAAGATAATATATTTTCACATTCCCATATCATTGCAAGTCATGAAAAAAAAGAAAAACACCAAAACTACCTTAATCACACAAGCTGCAGGAACCCCTGATCTTGTATGATGCTCTATAAGACCCAATAACCATACATTAATTAATTGCAGAACACCTCCAAATGCATCCTTCAGCTCATGCTACTGCAGTAATAAAATAAGCACCCAGTCCAACATGGCTCAGTGCTGACTCTACGTGCTAAAAAATGCCCGACACACGTATTTCCACAGAGATCTGCCGAGTTCCTGGGGGAACGTGACAGGAAGTGCTGAACTGTCATGCGAGGACATCATGGCTGCTGTAAATACACGGGACTATTGCTTAACCAGCGTCCGGAACTCCAGCCTGGGGACAAGAGCCCTCAAGCAGAAAAGGGCATTTTACTTCTCAGCTAAGAAGCCCCCTCCCCAGAAGCTTCCATTCAGTTATTTGCTGTTGAATCAAGGAACTGTGTGCAGATAAAGCTCTGAAGAAGGTGATACCTTCATATTAGAAATACACTATCATTTTCTAAGCTCAGAAAACTGTTTCCAAGATGAGTTAGAAGGGGAAAAGCAGGTACAACAGTTACAAAAAGGGTAATTAAGTTGTTTAATATCCTGGCATATTTGCAATCTGCCAACTAACAGAAACAAAACCTCTTGTTTCTAAGTCTGGTTACACAGTGAACAGGCAGACCAGCCACCCATCCAAGCACAGCTACGATAAACGGTTCACGGCAGGGCTGAAAGCTAATGGTCCAGGCCCCTACATTGCCACAGGAAGCTTAGCGGCAAGTTTTTCCTCAACCGTGCAACCTACCATGGCAGATGCATCCCCTGTAGTGCAAAAACCAAACACCACAACCAGACACACGTGGGAATCCATGAGAAAGGTTAGGAGCCACACGGCTAGCTCAACCAAACCAGCCAGCACCGCACAGTAGAACCACGTGTAGCTGAACAAGCCACCCTGAGCTTCACTTGCAGCCAACAGGCGCTTACAGAGCACTCATCGTCTGGGCTGCAGAGTCTTTACATGAGGAGAAGATGAAGTACAAAAGGAGTGCTTCTTTCCTTGTGTCCAAAGAGAACATCGGCTGCTGAACTCACACAGACATCTGTTTGGTGGCATGACCTTCACCTAGGCAGGACTGTAATTGCCCTTTGAGAAGAGGCCAGAGCACACTAAACTTCACCTCTCACCTTTGCCAGTCCAGACAGCAGCTCCAGAGCAGCCAGAGAGATACTCATGTCCTGCCTCCACTGTGAGTTGAGTCTTTGGGTTACCAGGTGAATGCTGCGTATCAGTAGTCCAGCAGCTGTATCTGTATGAAGAGCTAGGATATAACCCCAGTACCACACCCCCCAGGGAGGGAAAATAACTAAGCATTAGTGACAATAAGCAAAGCACAGGCACAAGCCAAAGCAGGCACAATACACAGAAAATAAAATGATATACAACCCAGAATCTAGAAATTGGGTTGGTCACTTTTGCATAGGCTAAGTCCCTTACGTACACCACCAGACATTATACAAATACATTCAGACTAGCTTTTTTTTTTTTTTAACAAGACATTTTGGATAACTCCAGTAAAAATAGACCATATTGTTTTCAGTTTTCCCTTGTTTGAAGCATCTGGCTTCAAATTCTTTTCATGTATTTCATACACCTTTGCCTTCTGTGCATAGGAAATTTAAAAAAAATCCAGTAAAATGAATATATTACAAAAATATCTTCCCAGTTATGTCACAGACTCAATAAGTCAAATATTTATAAGATTTTTTTTAACCTTACAAAGGGATATTTTTACAAGGACTTGTCAGTGAAAACCTATATAAATTAAACACACAATTCAAATGGTGTGCTGAAAATTAGCACTTCAATAATTTCAAATAAACAAATCCTGTAGGGAAAGCACCAACATGTTTATATGAATCCCTGGAATATACTCAAGTCTTTCCTGCTGAACTCCCTCCTCTCCTTCTTTATAGAACTAGAGGAGAAAAATATTTTTGGTAGGCTACAATATAATAAAGACGATCTGTTCTCATGTTTATTTGGTCAGCATCAGTTACATTAGAGAAGACCAAAGGAGCAAGTTAAATTCTAGGATCTCAACATTCAGTCCGCTTACCACATACAGATTTAGTAGAACATGGATTTTATTACAAAGATTCAAAAACACATGGTACAAGACAGCAAACTAGTGTTAACCAAGAAATTCTCGTTAGAACAAATGACACATCGCAAGCATTCTGCTGACTTGCTCTACAAAAACAGGAGTCCCCCAAATGCTCTTTAGTTTTGGAAAAGGTGCTGCAAAAGTCAGGTAAGCATTTGGAACGCTACTAAAAGTAATTAAGCAATTAATTTACACTTAGTGTACATTTATCCCATTATTGTTTATGAAAACTAAGTGTCTTGAAAACATATGCTGAAGTAAAACAGTTTGCAAACACCTCCTTTTTCATAAGCTTTTACATTCTTATTTTTAAACTGTTCACAGAATCCCTCAGCAGGATGAAAATCCAACCAACTAAAGGGCACATATGAGCACAAACTGGCAATAAACAAAGGGGCTGTCCACCCCGGGCTCAAAACACTCACGCACATGAATGTATTAGCCAGAATTAGGAAGAGAAAAAAAACTGCAAAACATCACCCTAGCATACAATGTCAGAGTTTTTTTTCCCCCAAGAGAGCTATCCTTACCGTAATCCCTCAGAAGGGCTTGTGCTGGTCTCTCACTGTCTGGTGTCGTGGGCTCCGTACTGCTTCCGCTCGCCGTGCTAATGCCACTGTTAGTACGACTGTGGCTTTTGAAGAGGTTATTTTCACCGCCATTCTGCAAATTGAAAGTCAGTTTTGAGCAATGAGAAGATTTTTCTGAGTAGAGCTCTCTATACCAAAGGATACTCTCAGACACAACAGAGAAAAAAAAAAGATGATCAAACCTCATGATGCTAATTGAGCATCTCACATCGACAGATAAACTGAGTAATGCATTCTTTCTGAAGTGGTAACTTCAGAAACAGAAAATACTTACCGTTTCCATTTGACAGCCAATGGCTTCTAACAGTGCAGAATCTTGAACAATATTTAACATTGCACCTGAAAAATCAGATACAAGAAGGTAACTAAAGACTGCATTAGAATATTCACTGCTAAAAGTTAAAGAAGCACTGAAGGTAACACAGGATGGCCATTCTGTTTTACAAAAACTCTCATAAAGACTTCTGTAAAACTCAGGATTTGCTTCAGGCTTAACCATTCAAAGCAGATGAGAGTTGAGATGGAGTGCTTTCAGCTATTTTAAAAATGCTTTGAACTTAGGTTTTTCAAATTCCTCAGTTCAGAAGGATTTTGGTTTCACAGAAGGGCTGGAATCATTCCTTGTCTCCCATCAGATCGTGCTCATTTGAACGCTCAGGTTACGTTTAAGGATATCTACTGACTCTGTGAATAAGAAAGCAATATTTGTTGGATAATCGAGAGCGCTAAGATGGGCTGTGTCGTCCAAAGCCACCTCAAGGGTTAGATCCTGCCGGCCTTGGCTCCATTCTTGCCTGGCACAAGAGGCTCCCTTCCCCAGTTCAGCCCTTAGGAGCCAAAAGGCAGCTGGTAACTGGCAAATATGTTTTCAAGTCTTAATGAACTCGCAACCTGCTGGAAGATGAAGTGAATAATGTCTGGTCCATTCAGCAACCCTTAAGACACCAGCATGAGGGACCACACTTATTCTCATACTGATCAGTGACCAGTGAAGTGAACTCCCAAACCACAAGGAGTTTTATTTGCATTAAGACATTTCTGCTCCATTAAAAAAAAGATTGAAAAAAAAAAAATCAAGCCTAGTATTTGCATCATTGATAATTTGTGAGTCTGTAGAGCAAACAAAATTGCTATAATTTCAAGTTGGCTAAAATATAAACCCAATTTCCTAAATCAAGAGGCCAGTGCATAATCTGAGGTGGGATCCACTCAAGTTCTTGCTACCTGGAAGTCATCCCCAGCCTCTCACTTTCTGTGCTTTGTTTTCCACCTGTGTCCAGAACACTGTTATTGAGAAAGCTGAACCAACCCTACTGCATCCAACCCGGCCAGTGGGCAGTCCCCTCGTCCGTCCTGGGAGAGGCATCTACGCATGCGTGCAAGACACTTAAATTAAAACTGCCAATGCATTCAGGGTGTCTTAGGTCAACTAGCGCAAACAGCCTGTATCTGCTCGGCAGCATCATCCCCAGGCGACGAGGAAAGCGGCAGTAAGAACGCAGACCTGTAACAGGCTGACACTGTGGCATCACCTTTAATTTTCTGTGCCCCCAGCAACGAGCGTTTACGAAAGCACCACTTGCTACACGAAGGGACATGCACCACTCACTGTCAAAAATTTAGTGAGCAGCTGGAAACAAGCACTGATCTTGTTGAGAAGCTGGTGGCACACGTGAGAATCTCTGGCTAAACCGGAGACTCGTGAACCCTCTGCAAGGAAAGCCAGCAGAAAATATCCTCACATAAGGAAAGGGGAGTTTAACAGGAACACAGGGGAGATGGACGAGTATGGAAACAGTAATGGTGAAAACCGTTTGAGGCAGAGCACCTGCCCAGCTGGATGCAAACACAACTCCCAGCAGAGGCACACAGGAAGGATTTAACAGAGCATCACCCCGCAGTTCCTGAGGTGGTGCAACCTCCTGCGCGCCCATGCTCTGTGGGTCTCACTTGGAATAAACAGGAGGAGTTAGACATGTGCATGTCTGCAGGGCTATGATCTTACCAGCATGAGTAAGATGTGGTGGGATGGCTCCTATGACTGGAGCGTTGGGATGGAGGGATACAGGGTCTTTAGGAAGGACAGGAAAGGGAGACGAGGAGGGGGTGTCACCCTCTATGTCAACAAGGACCTGAAGTCCACAGAGTTCTGCCTGGGGATGGATGAGGAGCTGACAGAGAGCTGATGGGTCAGGTTTAAAGGGAGAGCAGGGACAGGTGACATAGTGGGAGTCAGCTACAGGCCACCCATCCCAGACAAAGCAGGTGAGGCTCTCTGTAGGCAGATAGGAGCAGCCTCACAGTCACAAGCCCCGGTCCTCATGGGGGACTTCAGCCACCTCATTATCTGTTGGAAGGACAACATAGCAGGGCACAGGCAATCCAGGAGGATCCTGGAATGTGTGGATGGTAACTTCCTTCTCCAAGTGACAGAGGAGCCAACGAGGAGAGGTGCTACGCTGGACCTTGTTCTCACCAACAAGGAGGGGCTGGTGGGGAATGTGGAGCTCAAGGGCAGCCTTGGCTGCAGTGACCAGGAGATGGTGGAGTCTGAGATCCTTGGGGCAGCGAGGAGGGCACACAGCAAGCTCTCTGCCCTGGACTTCAGGAGGGCAGACTTTGGCCTCTTCAGAGTTCTGCTTGGAAGAGTACCATGGGATAAAGCCCTGGAGGGAAGAGGGGCCCAAGAAAGCTGGCTGATGTTCAAGGATCACCTCCTCCAAACTCAGGAATGATGCATCCCAACAAAGAGGAAGTCGGGCAAAAACATCAGGAGGCCTGCATGGATGAACAAGGAGCTCCGGGCCAACTCAAAAACAAAAAGGAAGCCTACAGAGGGTAGAAGCAAGGACAGGTAGCCTGGGAGGACTACAGAGAGATGGTCTGAGCAGACAGGGATCAGGTAAGGAAGATTAAAGCCCTGACAGAATTAAATCTGGCCATTAAGGGCAACAAGAAAAGTTTCTTCAGGTACGCTGGGGATAAAAGGAAGACCAGAGAGAATGTGGGCCCTCTCCAGAAGGAACCAGGAGACCTGGTTACCCAGGACATGAAGGCTGAGGTACTCAACGACTTTTTTGCCTCAGTTTTCACCACCAAGGGCTCTAGCCACATCACCAAAGTTGCAGAAGGCACAAGCAGGGACTGGGAGAAAGAAGAACTGCCCACTGTAGCAGAGAGCAGTATTTGCAGACTGGATTTGTTTCCCTTCACACCATGGCATTTTCTGTTCCTCCCCTATTAATCAGGTAGGCTGTCTGTCTGCCAGAGCAAGGCCGACACTTCCCACTGCAGTGCAAGTCTGCTTCCTTTTTAAACAGACAAAAGGAAAGTGGTACTGTAATTACAGAAGGACAAGAGCACTATGATGCGGAGCTTCTAAATAAGAGAGAAAAATAAAGCGAGGAGTGAGAATAAGAGGCAAGTACATTTTTTAAGGGTCTGATAATATATTTAACTCAACACTATCCAACTTTTTGGCTTCTACTTACTTTGAGTATTCAGAAAAAGGCTAATACACTCATTACCTCCAAGAACAGTTTGTTGCCAAACTATGATGCATCTCCAGACTCTATTGCAAAGCCTCTCGCTGAGGATTTACACAGGACTAAGCAAGTGTCATCTGTATTCTGCCAGTGCTGGACCACCGGCCACCTAGTATTTCAGTTTGTTTCTAGGCCTAATCACGCCAAAAACTAAAGTGTTCCCTGTGACCCATTAGTCAAGAATCCTTCCCAATATTAAATCAACACTTCCTCCCATTTCCATTCCAAGTTATGACTGACTTTTCCTGATGGAATTTGCTTTATTTCCACCTCCACTTTTGAAGTACTACTCCACGTTTGCAAAAAGAGAGACTACTTTAACAAAAGTGTGAGGCTTTTCAAGATGTTTCCATGGTATGAGGGAGATTATACAGATGA
>JAAGAY010001912.1:0-27945 GCA_011801015.1 Ardeotis arabs
TTACCAGGTGTACACACTTCCAAATGTTAGGTTTTACAAACTATGAACTGTACAGGATAGCAGGCTTGTCGATAGCTCTGTTTGCTTATTTTTCAACAGTAAATAGCAAACTAAATATTAAACTGGTAATGGCAAACAAAAATTGTAAAGGGAGAATATATGATGCAAACTCTGGTTTCTGGGGAGATGCAAGGAAAAAAAAGGAAGAAAGTGAAATATCCATATTTCCCAAATGTACATTTAATCCCCTTCTTGTCTGTTTGAATGTATTGTAGAATGTAAATGTGTATTACCTCACATTCCTTTGCCTTTCCAGCTGCCTTACTTTTTATGATACATACTGGGTTCAAATTAAGAGTAAGCTTTGTGACTCCTCTAATCTTTGTTTCATATTTGCATATAAACAGTAAGTATATAGCCCCCAAAGGAATGCAGATATTGCAGCTATGTCATAATCATTATTAAGACATTTAAGAAAAATGAAAAATGGATTTACAGTTTGCTGTAAAACATTTTATTGAAACAGCTGTTTATCATTATAGATATTAATACAAAATTGTAGTTACTGAGTGGTGTTTTTGGAGATTGCATACTAGGGATTAAAAGAAATAATCCTCCCTGTTGTCATAAGCTTCCCTTATGACAAAAACGGACTGTCTTGCTTTGTACTGTAGTCTACTAAGATATCAGATCAGATATGCCTATTTATCTGTGTAGCAGTTATACTGCAAAATGTTTTCATGCATTTCACAGACCCATTAGTAAGAAAAAAATGTTGGTATGTTTAATACTACAAGGCAGACTGTCTTGCAGTTCCTGTTGTTCTCAGAATGGTGTAGGGTCAAGGAGGCTTGATGTGTTCTTAACATTATTTCCATATTGTTTAAATGCTTTGCAAGATTATATAAGTCTTACTTGGGTTTTCCTGGTTAAAAAAAAAAAAATCTCATCATCAGGAAACTTCATGTTCTCTTACAAATTTATTTTAAGATGAAGTAACAAAAATCAGGTGTCTCCCTCAAGGAATTTCCTTTCAGTTAAAAAAAAATCTTACAGTAATTACTTTTTGATAGGCTTTTCCCCAGGGCTTGTTAGCTGTACAGAAATGTGAGCAGGTCTGGTTATCCTGTGAGGATTGTGTTTCATGTCTTACACTTTCCAAACTGCTTACTGCCTGTGACAGACCGTTCAGACTTTGCATCTTGTAACATTTTTGTGGTGAAGTGTACTGGGAAAATAGTCCTGCAAGATACTTTTCTTTTTTGCAACTTCAGTACACCTCATACTGGTGAGTATGCTAAATTAGTGTGGTTGCATAGATCCACCACCTGGGGATAATGAAACCTGCAGTGCGGAAGAGAGACAGTAACGCTCTGCTGTTCGTCATTTCTCTGTCCGTTCCTTGGGAGTTCTGTGGCTGATTATAGCCTCAATAGTAGTAAAAATGCACGGAGGATCTTCTGGGGTGACTATGCAGTGGCAACCCTGCAGTCTTTGTTTTCCATTTGTGCCACTGAGATCTCATTTCTCCTGGCAGTTGTGTTAGGATTTAAATGGGAGACTCCTATGCTGTACTGTCCTTGTGTTTTTCTTCAGCATCTGCATTCAGTCTCCCTCTGCTACATGAGTGCTTATGGGGAAAATGGCTTCACTGTTCCTTGAATCTCTAACTGTTGCATTTTTCTGGAAAGCATCTTTGACATACAGCAGAGCATGCCTATAACAGCTAAGTGAGCTCTGCCTCTGTGTGAGAGTAGGGAGAGAATTGTTCCGTGCTGGTCTTTGCAGTACCTGCGGACTTCACAGTGACATTTTTCTCCTCTGAGGTGGAAAGGGACCACCTGCATCTGTTCATTTGATGACAAGTTTTGACTGCTGCAGATGAGGTGAACAGGATTAGACCTAGGAGCCTGTGTGTGAAAGGTGATACAGTCTAGTTAGTGCCTGTTGTTTGGGAAAATGGCTTTACCATGTGATGAACATTCAGCCAGTCACTCTTGATAAGTGTTACTGCAAGTGTCCTAGAACTTTTTTGTTTTGTTTTTGTTCCTTTTATGATCAGGCAGCCAGAAACAATTGCTTTGATCAGTTATCTTTCTGTTTTCTTCTTCCTTACCCCCAGGTACCAGCTTTTATCATTTCCCACAGCTCCATGCATACAAACACTATAAACAAGTAGTAAAGTGTCTGAGTCATCAGATACAGTTCCTCAGGGAGTCCTGCAGAAAGAGAAGTAGATCCCGATTTTTGCTTCTGTTGCTGTGCTTATGTTAAGAATCCCCTGACACTGATCTGGTACTCACTTATAAGAAACAAATTCATAACCAGATGAAGTAGTTCAGGAAAATCAGAGTATTTGTAATGCGGTAGGTCTTATGTGCCTGCTAAACAACAGATACATATATAGCTGTAACTCTTTTCCATTGGGTTTTAAAGAAAATGTGGGAAATAACTGCTGTCATTAACAGCTACTAAATTTCCATATTTGTTGTATTATGCCAATGAAGATCAGGACTGTGAATAAACTCACGTTATAAATGACAAAGGATGCTTTCTGGCTGCTGCCTTATGTGGAATCTTGTTGCTGACAATTGCTGGTTTGATGCCTTCCCAAATGTTGTGTTTTCAAATGGCTTCTTTCAGGGAAGCATCCTCAGGTAATTTGATTTGATAGCTTCTGCCATAGCACAAGTTATGGTTTTTGCCTCCATTTCTATTCGGTGCTTTTTGTATTAGAAAACAGTATCCAAAGTAATACATGGATGAAATACAGAAACAGTCAACGAAAAGTCCAGAAAATGTGTATAGACTGTCCTTCCTCCAACCTATTATTTGCTAAGATAACCTTGCAAACTTGTGATGCGTATGTATTCCAGATGTAAAGTATTTCTGTGTTGAAAGAGAATTATCTAGGAGTGGGGCGGGGGGGAAAAAGTCAGCGTCAACCCAATACAATCTTTAAAAAAAGTGCTTTCTATGTCCAGAAAGCATGAAGACAGATAAAGTACAGTGACAGCACTCTAGTGCAGCTGAAATCAGATTTAACATAAATATATGGTCATCAGAATCTGGTGTACTGTAAATTATTAAACCTAATCCTGACAGTTGTCCCCTGTCCCTTGCAGCTTGTGATCTTAAGAAAGTGGTAAGAGCCTTTTAAACAGACAGAAGTCCTTGACTTGTAATAATTTTGCAGCAGCACTGAACTTGCATTGCCAGTGGCAAGGGCATTGGCTTAAAATGAAATCTAGTGAAGTCCAGGGCAGAAAAGAGGAAAAAGTAATAAATATATCATAACTGGGATTTTTATGATGTGAGTTGAAATGGAGCAAGAACTGCAATGATAGGTTTGCTACTGATTTCAATAATTCCCAGTACTGATATTCATGCTGCTGGGAGAGGCATACCAAAGGACATGGATGCTTTGGTCACCCATTTGTAGTGATATAATTTTCAAAGGCCAGCACTAAGATGACATCTCCCTGTCCTCATTGCTACACATTAAATTGTTATGTTATCCATGTGGTGTGGGAAAAGTAACAGCAACTTTTTTCATGACTTGTGTTTTGAGAGAAACACCACTCTAGTGGTATCAGCGTATTCATATTGCAGTCTAATGGACACCTGCTTCAGAGCTTGCATAACCTGTAGTGTCATCGCTGTCTTGTAAGAAGGGATCAGTGAAGTCATTGCCTGATGCTACAGCTGATAGTTACTGGTACTTAGTAGCACTACTAGCTCCAAAGCATACATACATACCTGATGTGATCTTCGTAGTCATCTTCAGGACCACCATCCCAGTCTGAGGCACTTGAAAACAATGCTATTATTTACAGGAGCCTTCATGTGTATGTGTGTATCTCTAGACAGATAAGTTTTTGGTTAGTGCTGAATATCACTATGTAAATACCCCAAAATAAATTCTCACTTGTGAAATATGCGATGTTCTAAGAAAATTCAGGACATTTCCCTGTTGTGTACCAAAAGTTTTTAACTTGGAGAAATATATTTATTCTACATGAAATATAAATATGCTTTTGTTATGTGAAATACTCAGCATTCACCAAGACTAATAAATACCAGAAAACAAACATAGATCTTAACAGATACAGAGGGGCCTTGGCCAATGCAGAGTGAAATCCATGGAGTGCTGTGTAGAGTCTGGCTTGGTATTGCCAGTGCGTGCAGTCGGGCACTAGGAACCGTTGCTGAACGGTACGGATGAATATATGGACCGTAACTCTTTGTTTACCACCCGAGGCCAGAATTCAGCTGGGAGAGCATTAAGGAATATATTACCTTATAATGATAAGTAGCTTATTGATTGTTACAAGGGTTTAATGAGGATAGCGGAGGTAAGACAAGAAGGATCTATATTGAGATTACTCTGAAGTTTTCTAGTTTGCTCTGTTTGAATTCCTGGTATTAAAAAGACAGCATTGACTTTAGGATTGTTGTTAATGAAACAGGGTAAAATGGAAAACCATTAACAATGGACACATTTTGTCTTTAATGGGATGATAAATTCAGGCTTTTGAAATGTAGTACTATGAAATCATGTCTTTGTGTTACAGCTTAGTAAAAAAGTTTTTATATACATTTTGGAACTTTATGTGTGTTCATACTTGTACATCAAGTTGGTAATGCTGTCAGTGCTACAGCTTTTGTATTTTTTAACTCTGTACATTTGCATAGCAACAAATTTTTGTTGAGGTAGTGCTCCTATATTAATTATACTTCATTTGAATAAATATCTCAAACTCTTTGATTTCTGAGCACACAGCTTCTAAGAACAGACATAGCACAAGTACTGCATTAGAAATAGGCTGAGTTGACACAACAAAAGAAACTTTTTAAATGTATGGATAGCACTGCATTATAAAGTAGTGTCGCAGAAGTGTAAGAGGCAGCAGTGTATTCCAAAAGCCGGTTTTTAATGGTATCAGAATATAAGGGACAAATTGAACAGGAATGTTCTATTGCAAACACTTCACTGGACACAGCTTGCTTACAGGTTCAGGATGTCAGTCTGGCACTGTCACTACACAGTAAGTAGTCAAATCTAAGCTTAGAATCGTGACTGAAGATGTGCAACCAGTCACCTGTAAGGCAAAGACACTCAACACTGCGGAATTTCCTTCGGTGGCGTCCTGATCCAAGGGGAGAGTCTCCAACTACAAACCCACTGCTCCGAGAAAGACTGGCTCAAAGGGATTTCCCAGTGGGCTAATTTATACCCTAAGTTGGGTCTGATCTGTAGTCATATATAGTCACGTTGGTTCTCCTTGGCTGGAGACCCCACTTTACAAGAGCCACATGATCTTGGAAGCTTCCTAGACACATGGTTCCACATGGCTGTACCTGCCACAACCAGGAATGTGTTCCTCTCAGTAAAGATCTCGGGATACTGAGTTTGATTAGGCAGATAAATCTTAGCCAGTATTTGGTTCATGCTTATCTTCCAAGGGAAACCTGTTAGTATTATCAGAGCATCTTGAAAGCATCTCTGAAGTTAAGACTTGAGTAAAACAGCTATGGAGTGTTTATCCGTCAGGCTGGATTTCAGAAATAAGTGGGATACTACAATTAGTAGTATCTAAAGAGAATAAGCGTATGATATGCCTTGACAGCAAATCCAGCAGGTGAGAAATGTTTATTGATCTAGAAAATTACTGAGCATGAGAATATCCTTCCTGCTTCTATTACATTTGACATGGTGTGCCGGAGTGTTTGAAAGCAAATTACTTGATATTGCCAGACCCAAACATGTAAAAATGAGTCAAGTTGTGAAAATTGTGATCAACATTTTAAATAATGTTCTTGGTGGGTTTTTTCTCTTCTTTTGGGGAATATGAGCTAATGCACTGCAGACAGGTTATCTTTGTAGGCTATTTTAGGTTATTTTCAGTCAATATAGGGATCAAAGACTTCCTTAAAAAAAGCTGTGATTTTAATTGAATTGTTACAAAGAAACATAATAAGATAAGATAAGATTTTATTTTTCCTAAATATTTTGTGCTGAGTGTCAATTGAAGAAGAGGTTATGCGCTTATTCCAGCTTATCTGCGTGCTTTAGCAGGGTTTGGAGGGATGACCTCCAGAGGTCCCTTTTAAAGCAAAATTTTCTCTGTTTTGGTGCTTGATGTATCAACAAAGCGTGTCTGTATGTGTGAAACAAGGTTAAATAATGTTTCTCATATCCTTGCAGACGACATGCACAAGGAGGAATATTGTAGGAATATTAGGGAGTGTTGTGTTGCATTCAGAATACTTCTGTACTTGCACATTAACATATCAAAACTCATTAACCTATCAGAACAGTTCATGGAGGTCCAGAGAGGATACACAACGGCCACACTCCTTCATAAAGTTCTTAACAATTGCAGTAGGTTCTGCTGGCTTCCATTCACTTGTTAATTTGGCCTTTTCGGGGTCTTCCCAGGTCAGTATCTGTTTAACAAAGCATATTATTGACATTCATCTGCTTCATCATCCCTTACTCCAAAACCGTAGAAAGTCACAACCCTGGGCTCTTCTGCTCAGCCTGCTGATGGGTTTTGGTAAAACCTTCCCTTGGTAGCTGATGTCCCTTACAGCTCCTTGCTTACTGAAGGAATTGGCACAGAGTGTGAGAGTCTGGAATGAAAGTTTTATCATAATTTATCTTAGATAGGAGTATGCATCTTGGAGCCTGAAAGTCTTAGGATGGGGTTTTTGGTTTGTTTCTAATGAAATTCAGTAAAATGAAGTGACTGGCAAACTCTTTACTTACTTGAGACTTGTATGCATGTTAATATTTCACTGAGTAGCAGTGTGAAGGACAGTATAACCAGTAGCCGTGTGACATAGTTCTCTAGTTGGTGTATGAATATGAAATCATGTCAGTGAGCGAAGGTTACTTTTTCTCCAACACTTCAATAAATAGAAGTATTACATGTGCTTAGAGCTCTAATGTGATTATGTCTCCACAGGATACAAGGATTTAATGTGTTGCACAGAAAGTTTAACATGTATTATGCTCTTGCTTACTGTATTTCCAACCACTGTTGGTGTGAAAACTTGAGCTGACTCTAACATACATCTCATTTGTATTTTATAAAAGAAAAAAGTGTTCATTGATTGTCATGAAAGAAGTTTCACAGTCAATGAGGAACATTGTAGAAGTAGAATTAGTCAGATGATGATCTAGCATATCCAGGTAGAATCCAACAAATCTGTTAGTGTGTCTGAAACAAGTTAATTTGGCCTCCTTAATCTACGTTTCATATAATTGTTATGACAAAGAAAGTAACCCAGTTTGATTTTAGTGTCCAAGAAGCCAAGAGAAATTGTCACTATTTAAAATTAAAAATAGCTCAAATCAGTGACATAACAAAACAGGGCCTTGCAATATTATTCTAGCCTCATTTTTCCAGGATCCAAGGTAGTAAAAATTCCCAGGAATATTGTAATTTAGTTGTGATCATAAGCAGTCTTTAAATTGGATTGGAAGTGAAGTTCCAGATTATTGTGTCGTTTTGCATCCCGCAGGCTGCTGCTTTTTTCCATATTCGGTTCTGATAGCACTACTGACAGTTCTCGTACGTACAAAGGAGAAAGCTATTTGGAGAGCAGTGATTAGATTCATCCTAATGGATGGCTGCCAAAATTACTTTTCCCTGAGTTCTTGCTGTCTAATTCTCAGTGAACTCAGTGATGCTGCAGATCAGTCTCTGTTCAAAATGCAAACCACGGTGTCTGAAGATGGGCATTTGAAAGCAGAAATGTGTCGATGTTTTTGAAACATTGAAGTCTCTATGCCAGCACTTGCTTTCAGAAATGCCATCTTTCATACGCAGATCCATTTTTCATCTCTCTCCTTGCAATGTAAAAATAATCAAAGAATTGCAGACACTATATTGTAGGGCTTAAGTAAGCTGTAATCAGCAGACGAAATAACCTGCAGTTAATCACTTTCACTCCGGTTCCTTTGCTCTGTAGCACGACGTGGTTATTGTAGTTAATGACCAAGGCATTCTTCTGACACCGTGCAGCTCTCCTGGTATTGCAGTAGAGCATTGAGCCTGCAGTAGCTTTTCAGGTGAGGATGAGGGCAGCAGCTGTTGTGAGGATATGTAGTTCAATAGCTCAGTTTTTTGTGTTGCATAACATCATAATTGCTTGATGAGACTTTTTCCCAAAGAGTCCTGCTTTGACTGAAGCACTTAAATGCGATAGAATCACAGAAACTAGTAGGGATAGCTGGTGCTCAGCTGACTGAAAACCTGGTCAGTTATTTACTGGAACAGAATGAAAAAAAATCAAATGTTTGTAATGGGAATTTAAAAAATTGTTGTAAAAATACTTGACAAATCTCATTTTTCCTAAGATAGGAAACCATCTTCTTCCATTGGTCTTCCCAAAATCTTCTGCTAGGTAACCAATGTAGAGGACTAAAAGTGAGGGTGGTATGCTTGTATGTTTGATAAATACTCTGATAGACAGAGAACTTGAAAAAATTTTGTGCAGATGTTCTGAACCAGCCAAATTGTTCTGCTGTTCTTTCTGAAACCATATGTACACACTGTCCTCCAGAGGTGCTGCCTTATTTTCTCTCTTCAACTGGATGGAATTGCAGAGAGATTGAGGGTACATTGGCTTTTTGGCATAAAAATAAATGTGTCATGTTGCAAATTCTTACATCCACAATTGTGGTGAAAAATATGTTTTCTTAAATAGGAACAAAGTGAGTACAATTCCTCTATATGATTGGGTTGTACTCTGCCACAGAGAAATGTTCATGCTTCCTGTTGCTTTTAAAATCTGTGCCTTGTTTTGACTGTGGGTTTCAGTCTTTTGAACAAATACTTTTGTTCTGCAACTCACTTAATCATCCAGATTTCTTTAGTTGTATTATACCACCTGGAATGGAAGGAAAAGGAAATGTTTACTGAAAATTGCTATCTGCTGGAGGTGAATTATCAGATCTACTTTTCTTGAGACAACTATTGAAAAGAGCTTCATAAAGATTTTTACAATTTGTAGCTCATCGACAAGTTTAATCAATACCAGTTTGGAGGCTTTCAGCTGGGCCGTTCTGCGAAGATCATTCAAAGTGTGATAGCTGACAGAGGTGCCTCTGGTGTATGCTGTGCTAGATGGCAGTGCTGAAGAGGCTCTCTGCGTCTTAAAGCAGACACTGGGATGTTTAAAAAAATGCATGTGTTGAATGTAAGTATGAAAAGGGCTTTTTCTCATGTGTTCTTCCTCCACATGTACACATTTTCAAAAGAAATCTCCATTACTCTTAGGACAGAGAGTGCTGTGTGTCGCGTGGCAGTGATAAAGAGGAGCAGCGATCAGTCTCTCACTGAACAATCCAGCCAGATGATCACCGTGCCTCAGCAACTCACCAGCTGTGGAGCACTCTGGAAAGGTAGGGACTTCTTTGTCTTTCAGAAGTATTGTAAGCCTGTGAACCAAACTGATCATTTGCTCTAGCTTAAGCAGAAGAAGGTACGGTGATCTGTAGTGTGTTCGATATCTCAAAGCAATATTTTGCCTTCTTGCTCTCAATTTCCTTTAAACGATATCATCCAGTAGAAACTGGATGCTGTTGAGTGCATCTCTACAATCTGAAGCGTACCTCACTGGGAGTTTCTCTCTGTTAACACACAGTGTAATTTGTGTGTAAAGATGAGGGGGAGTTGTAATTATGCATTTACTGAATATGACATGTTATAAGATCCCTGACAGCTAATTAGGAACTTCCAAACTTGTTCAGAATTCAAAGACCTTTTGTAATCAAATATAAATTTCAAATATACGTGTTTGTATCTAACCTTATGTAGATTCAGTTTTCAGTGACCTTTAATAAAAAACACGTCAGAACTTTAGAAGATTCAAGATGTTGACTAGTTTCCTCTTGCACTAATTCCTTTAGAGTAAGCACAACATTTTAATTACTAGCCAGACATTTATACATAAATATATAAAACATATATTGATATCATTTAGAAAAGTATATAGGAAGGATAGAAAGGATATATAGGAAAGGCTATAAAAGCATATATATCTCCTTTATAAAGGATAAAGTTGTTATCCTTTGATCACTGTTGCTGTCTTACTCTAGTTCTGGGTTTTGAGGTGGCCATTCCTTATTTTCACAACTGTCACTGAATAGTGCTGTAGGTGAAAACTTCAGAAGTATACAAAGACTGAGGAACAAACTTCCAAGCCCTGGACACACTACTTTCAGCTTAGAATGAGAACATTTTTGGTGGTGAATGGCTCCTGCTGCTAAGAAAAGCGAGTACCTTAGCTGCTTGTCAGCCAAACAACGTATCTTGGAAGATTTTGGGCAATAGTGGTACCTAGTGACATAACTATGGGGTAAAGGAAGCAGTCATGGGTTTTGACCAATTCTAGGTGAAAATGCTTGAATGAATTAGTTGACACCAGAAAATTCACAATATGATTATCTGGAGAATGTATTACCCTCGTTCTGAAGTGACGTAGTATTACTCTGTATGCAAGACAATGCAAATAACTTATTCAGCAATTTGTTCAAAGCATATTATCAAATGTGTTCAATAAAATATTCACATAGCATTTGATTGGCCTTAATTTAGAGCAGTAATGTCCTAATTTACAAGTAGGGTAAGGAAAGAAAATAACTTCCACATGTTTTGGTCGATGCTGAATATTAGGTATTAATTTTTCTCAGTACTTTTAGTACTTTTACACTGTGCTTAGTGAAATTTAATGTCCAGGAGCAGGGATGATGACAGGCTGACATTTCTGAATACAACCCTTCCAAACAGATACCAGGTCAGGTAATCAAATTAGGATATTTCAGAGGATTACTAAGATTTTAATTTCCTCCTCCTTTGATGTCACTTAGAAAGTGGCTAACAATTCCAGCACATCAAAATGTTTTTGAATAATGTTTCTGAAGGCTTTTAGAGTCTTAATTTGAGTGAAATTTGGTTCCAATTTGCAAAGGTTGTAAGACTATGCAAACTCATAAGGTTGTTTTTTTACTAAAAAGCTTTCTTTGATAAATGGTTCTTTTTAGCAAGACTTCTAAGTGCATTAAAGTGTATTAGTCACATGTCTTGTTCAGTACTCGTCGCTGAAATATTAGCTACTCAGGGCTGAGGTGATAAAAAGGTGCAGTGCACTTGAATACTCAATAGTACATTACTTGCTGTCATGGTACCAGTTTTCAGGGAGAGTTCAGTCAAGGAAAGTTCAGTCTGTGAAAAAAAATCTACCAGTCTATCCTTTCTTCTTCTTTCTTATGTATTAAACTTCTGAACGTGGAGACCTGGCTGGACAATTCCCCTGACTATTTCTGGGCATAGGTGTTAATTTAAAATAATTTTGTTGAATCTAAGTTGACACCATCAGTGTCTGAATTCACGAGAGCCTTCTGGAAACTCAGGTTATCCTGTGCCCTCTGCAATGCTTCAGTGCTCATAGTGTAGGAAATTGGATACACAGTTGGCATCCCTGTAAAGTTCCTGCAGTGAAAACGCTGCACATAATTTCATTTTCTGGTAGCATTAAAGTAATGAGTCAAAGATGAGCATAAACGTTGAAGAAAAGGTTGTCTGAGTTCCCCAGCTGAGAAATAAATGGTACTGATAGATGTGCTCTGTATTTTTATTGTTAAAGAATGCAGATTTCAGATTTTTTTTTCTTTTACCTTGACTGTTCTTGCTAACTGAGAGACTTCAAAATGAAGCCTTTTTTCCCCTTTACCTGGCAAACACTGACGTGTATTTTTTTTAAGAAAACAACTGCTTATGATTTGTTTAGGCGAAAACTTTCCTATGGCTTTGTAATGTGTCAACCTACTCCAGTATTTTCCTACAGAGAAGACAGCTCATGTGTAAAGCCACAGATGGGCTGACTGGTCAGTGCAGAATAATAAAGATGTAAATAGCATTCATCCATGCAGTCAAAATAATAATTTTTAAAAAGCTCTAAGTATTGGATTTTTTTTTTTTTTTACTAATAGCATTTACAAGTATTTTGCCTAAATGTTCAGAGTAATTTCTACAAATGCAATCCTCACTGCACTGATACGGAAACTGCCTGCAATGGCATAGTTCTACAGGTTGCCATTAGCATTGATATAAATAGGAAAAGGAGATAAACATCTGAGAAGAAAGCTATAAACCAGTGTCTTGATAGACCCCAGAAACAGGTACCTGAGATGAAAGTAAATTGCAGCAATTCATCTTCTGCTTGTTAGATGTATATAAAGAACTTTAAAAGAAAATTGTAGACTCTTCTCTCAGCCTGTAAGGCTGTAAGTTCAGAAGGTAAGAAATAAACCTTATCATTAATTATTACATTAAGGATTTGTATACTCAAGGACACTTCCAGAACTGTGTTTTTCCTCACTGGGATACAGTTCTAGCTATCTTCTGTAGGTTTCAGGGTAAGAAGAGATTTATTTTTCTTAGAATACATTAAAGATTCATTAAAATTAAAAATTGATCATATTTGCCAAATCATTCCCTTTAAATATGCATATTATTTTGTAATAAGCAGTAATATTCACCAGTTAGTGTGTGGTGCGAGAGGAGTACATCATGAATGTGTAACACTAACACTGCTACTGCCAGTGAACTGTGACGTGCCATTTTTAATGTTATGCTGAAAAATTTTGTGTGCTGCCATCAAGCATCAGTGTGATCTCCGTCTCATTACCCTTACTTAAGATGTTACTCATTCAGGGTTAATGGGAGGAATAATTAAATATCCTTTGTGTAGTGGTAGTTGAAATGGTAAGAAGCCGTCGGTGATCTGTGCAGGAAGACCAGTTAGAATTACTCTCTACCTAACAGGTGAAGGTTTGCACTGAATGTGTACGTCAGGCTCTGCTTTTCCTCATCGTTGAAGCAGGAAGGGAAGACAGCCGGTAGAGAATGAGAGAAGTCGTCAGTAGGAATGCGAAGGATTGTCTCCCCAGGAGAAATGGGGATCTTTCCATTGTAAATAGTTTTACAGCAAATAAATACTTGACTTGAACAATCAATTGCTCCAGCTAAAGGAGCCGACTAATTCCAATATCGGCTAATAACTTTACTTAAAAAAATGAGGTCAACCTCTGTGTTCCACACTGGAGCCATGGTTAACTGAGGGTTTTTTTTTTTTTGTAGACCTGGAGTCTGAACCTCAGTCAGATCTGTGAGTCTGTCTTGACTATGTTTTCTGGTTTACAGCCAACTACAGTTTTTCTGCTAAGGCTCTGTCAGGCTCTGCCCTAGTTTCAGAACAATATCTTCACTATGTTTCAGTCCCCAAGGGCAGTATCTACACCAGATTTAATTAAAACTGGGAATGCTAATCAGCATGTCTTCCTGTAACTGTGAGCTTTCTGAGACCTTGACTGCAGTCACTGTCCCAAAGTTAAGTGGCTTTTGCCTTCTGACATTGTGGAAAACATTGAATTCATGCACCTGGATCACAGATCATGGAGTCTGCAGTGCCGGTGTTCCTTACAACTGAGACTTCTGATCAGCAGCAAGGTCATTTGGGGATAGTAGGTCTTCAGATACCTCAGGTAAGGGTTGCAAAATTTAATTCTGTAACAAATACCTTTCCTACATTTGCAAAACATAAAATAACAGCAAGACTTTTTACTGATTAATATGTGTAAGAAAGCTGAAAATGACCTTCAATAATTTAATACCCTTCTTTGCAATGAGTTAGGTCCCATCTGTGCATGATAGCACATACCTGTTTGAGGGCCTGGAGACCTTGGCTGGGCAGGGTGCCCTAAGCAGGGCATCTCTGTGGCCCTTACGGCCTGGGCAACTGGATTTTCTCCCCAGAGTGTGTGTTGTAGGAGGACAGAGAGAAGTAGAAATGCTCAAAAGCTAGGAAGTAGGTAAATGTCCTGAAGTGTAGCAGTTGCAACTAATAGTCAACAAGGGGAAGAATTATTTACTTTGCTGCTTTAAAGAAAGAGGAGAGGAGTGAGGAAGAGGGAATCTGGTGGAAATAGTAAGCAATAAATGTAGATGCTTAAATTTGCAGTGCTATAATGTTGTCTAAGAGTATGGAAATTTCATGGGTTATATTTTACTTGCACAGGAAGTTTTGTGTTTATATTTAATTTCTAGGAACCCAAGGGCAAAGCAAAGCAATTAAAATGTTGAAGACTTAAAAATAAACTTCAGAAGCTTCAAGTGAAATACCTTTAGCTGATTAGTGGTACAATGCATCTTTAATGAGAAATAAATTAGGATTGCATTATTTCTTAGGAGGATAAGGAGAGGCATTAGATATCTGCATTGATAATAGGGGGCTTAGAAATAATCTAACACTATGAGCTGCTTTTCTAGAAAGAAATAGAGAACTTCTATATAGCTTAATGCACAGATAAGAGAAGCAGTGAAACAAATAAATTTCTGAAAGTCCTTTCACTAAAAAGCTTATTGCAAAGTGAATTTTAACATGGTCCCATCACTCTCTTGATCTGTTTAGACTCATCCCTTTGATAAGTATCCATGTTTCTCTATTTTTGTCATATCCTTAGTTTGTCTTGAAGACTGATTTGAATGCAAACCAGTTTATATAAAAAGTGCAGGCTGTAAAATTTAGAATTAATTTTGACTGACCCACATATGAAATATTGCCTCCTGTGTTTACCCACAGTAAACAAAATTCTATTAAAAGCAGGGCTCAGAAATACACTTTAGGAAATACTTCTCCGTTATCCCATTGTGGCAGTGTACCAAATGAAGGGAATAAAAAAAAGTCCTTTGATTGGGAAGATTGGCAGCATTTATGTTTTTAAACCAATTGAATTTTAAATATGCATTTATTGTCTGGGTTGTATTGCTACACAGTGAAAAGGAAGAATGCTGTTCTTTAAACAATAACTGGTCTGTTTCAGCTCTCAAATTGGGTCACAGTAACAGACAGAATTCTCCATTCTTCCCCCCGCCCCTTTTTCCTTGCTTTCTTGAAAAAGTGATGGAAACGCCAATCATTACTGCGTTGAGGCAGTGTTCTCATAAACATAGTATTTTTCATGAAGGACAGATCCTCTTCCTTACTCCTTTTTGATGGTATTGTATTGTAAAATACTTTGAAGAAGAATGTAGAAATTTGCAGTCTGAACAAAATATGCTGAAATGCACTGAAAGCTTTCAGCAGTCCCAGTTATTGCTGGAAATTATTTTTGATAGTGAACACTTCACCTTCTATATGGGACTGTGCTAAAATGAAATAAATTAGAATGATTACTCTTACAGTCATCATATTCCTAAACATGCTTTTTAGTAAAGCAAGACAGAGCAGGGGATGGGGAGATGACAATCCTGGTCTGAAAGCCCATGTGCTACGTTACCTCTCTCTAGTTATAGCTCAGATTGCTCTGACAATTACATGGGTTGGGTAGAGTTTTGTAGAAGGGCGTAGCTGTTACCTCGTGAGTCAAAGCAGGAATGTTTTGGATCAGCCTACCTTTTTCTGAAGTATGTGCACACTGTAAAGGGTATGGTGGGATCTGTGGAACTGTAAGGAGATACTCTGCCCTGCTTTGAGCACGGTGAACATCAGGGTAACTGGGGAGCCTGCCTGTGTGGTCTATGTAATGTCTAATACTAACCAGCGTTTGCATTGTTGGTAACAGTGAACACTTCTTGATGTTGAGTTGCTGCGAGTATCCACGTTTGACAAATGCCACAGACCAGACTGGGCCACTTGCCAGCAGAGAGCTGGTCAAACAGCCTGCAGGAGCACCCCATGCACCTACAGAGTCTCAGGGAGGGAATGGTGCCAACTTCCAGCTGAGGAGGGTAGCCAGTAACATGTAACAGGTTGCTTCCCAATTCTGTTTCATTTCTTCCCCGTCTTTATGTTCTTTGACATGTCTTCCAGGTCACATCCTGCTGGATGGAAGGTGACGTCATGGGGTGAAAGCTCAGGCCCTGACCTGTTGACATCTCCCTAGCCCTACTGGCACCCATCCTATCTTAGATTTAATGTATAACCATGAGATGAGGCCACAGGTGTGGGAGAGCTTGAAGGAAGAAGGTCGCAAAGAAAACAGAGTGAAAAGCTTCACAGACAGTGTCTATATATGATGTTTTTATCTGCTCCTGTCCTGCTCGTGCCGTGGTGGAGGGCTGGAATGAGACCCTGTGGGAATGGTGACTCCTTTCTGCAGCTTGGAAAAGTGAAGGAGAAAGAGGCAAAGGGAGTGGCTATAGAAGGGAAGTCTTCCTGTCCCATCTCTGTTTCACCGTGCAAGGGTGGTGTAAATGAATTGCTAGACCAATGGAGGGCAGAAGATGTTGGTTAACCTGAATGAACTGTACTTGAGTGGAATTAGAGTTGTGAGAGTAGGAATCTTGGTAAACCCAAATCAGAGAGTGCTCAGAAGTGAGAAACCTGAGGCGTTACCATCTTTAATTAGTGCCTGGATTAAAGTTCTGCTGCCTGGAATGGGTTTAGTGCATGCTGGTACTACTCCTGTTGCATGTTTCTTACACATGGAGCTGTTGCTGATTGATGATCTGGGAAAAGGTGCATTTGTGTAGGGGAGGGAGGAAGTGCTTTCATCCCAAAGACATCCCAGATGAAGTAGTAGTGCTGACATTGTTTAGACTCCAAAGATATAAAAGATCCCAGGCTCCATTGTAAGTGTTTGGATGCTTTTTAGAGTATCATGCTGCATAGAACCAGAGCTGTGACTGCCTTTCAGCTTGAAGTGTTGCCTTTGCACATAACAGCATCTTCTGTCATGACAGTGCAGGGCTGAATGGCTGAGAAGACCTTTGTGTGGCTGTGTATTTAGGGTGTTTTTCAAAATGAGAAATTAAAATACTAAAAGTGAAAAAATATGAGTAAGAATGTTAACCAATATTTTTGAAGTAAAACACCTATCTTAGCATGTTCATATTAGGCAATTTCTGAGGTGAATTTCTGTAAGCAGCAGCCCTGCTGCCAAAGGACACTTCGGCCTCTTTGGAGTGAGCATAGCTGGTCTCAAAGCTCAAGTTTAGAGCACTCTTTTGCATTTAGCAGACCTGGGATAGCCCAGGGATGTTGGATGCCAAGGAACATGACCTTCTTTAGAACAGTTTAAGATTCCCATGATTCCACATCCCCCCAATCATCTAAGCAACTTTGACAGCCACATTGTTTAGAGAGATTATAACTTGTTGTGAGCTTAAGTTTTGTCTTATTTTGGTTTATTTTACCTTTTCTGGTATATTGGCTCTTTTTTTTTTTTTTAAGAGGAGTTTATGTTGTTGCCTTGGCAAAAGTAGATGTTTCCTGAAGGGTAGCAGGTGCTGAGAATGGTAATAAAAGCTATGATTGGTATTGGGAGCAAATTAAAGTAAATGTTACCGACAAATAAAATGGCTAAGGTTTGAACTCAAGTAGGTTATAGTTGCATAAGCCTAAATTACAGATTGTCCCACAGACCTTCACAAATCCTAAGCAGCTGTACATTGGCATGCAACCAATTGTTTTGGTTTTTTTTATTAAATGTTTTTTTCTGGACACGCAGAGCATGGCTAGTCCCTATGTTTGTATTAGGTAGCCTTGCAAAAAAAGGATTTTTGGTGATTTGGAAAAGTCAGGTGCAACCTCCTCCAGTGCCCAATGGAAGAGGTCCCACCATGGCCTTCCACCTTTGCAGAGCAGGAGAGCAGGGACAGAGGTGGACATTGCCTCCTCCATGGTTAGGCTAACCTTAAGTAAAGGTTAGGACTCCTGTCTAAGTGAATCACCTAGATTATCGCAGCAGAGACATCCTCCCTCAGGGGCAGTTCGGGCCAGCTAGCTTACACGTCAGTTGCAGGATAGGAGGAATTACCTTCTGGAGTTGCTTACCTCCATATTTAGGAAGGAATCTAGTTGACTAGACTGGAACACCAGCTTTTACAAAGCTGAAGTAAAGTGAGGTGACTCCATCTCCTCCTCATTGGTTATGACAGCCCAAGAGTTGGAATTAATAGAAAGCTAAGTGTAAGTTCAGCTCAGGCTTTGTAAAAAAAAAAAAAGACAGAAGATTCATTGTCTTTGTGCTCTGTGTCCTGTTAGCACCCTCTTGGCTTCAGTGCTTGCAGTGTGCTGGAAGAACCGTGCTCTTCTGTGGCAATACCACCTTTGCCTCACCTAGATCCAAGTACAGGTCATTGGTTTCCTCGCTGGTGTGCTGTTGACATGTTATTTAGAAACTGTCTGAGCAGGCCAGTTGCCATCTGTAGGCCTGCTGAGCTCGGTTCATTAGCGCAGTATGAGACACCTTCCTACACTTCTGTGCCTTTTTTTGTATGGAGAGACAGAGTTGAATATACAGAGGTAATGCCATTACCAGTTCATTTAAAAGGCCCCATTGTGCTTTTTTTTTTTTACCACCACAATACCCTTCTAAACAATGTTTGAGAAAGATAGGGATATATTTAGAAGCTGGATGTTTCAATTGCTGGCCACTCAAAAGTTACATAACACCACTATAATTTTAAATAGGATGAGGCTTTAATGGGTCTCCTAGAGGGAAAAAAAAAAAAAAAAGCTGTTTATTAGTAGAAATGTACCAAACTACCTGCATTTGACAAAGTGCTAATGGCGGAAATTACTTCTAGAGAAACAAATGAAAATGTTAAAAAAAAAAAAGCAATGGCTCTCTAAGTTGTGAGTTGGGGTTTTTTTTTTTTTGTTTGTTTGTTTGCTTTCTTCTTAAGAGAAGTGTTGAGTATGTATTTTGTATTGCTTGAAAAGCTTTTGGTTTGTCTCTATTGCCTTAGTTCTATGGGTGTGGTGTTTTCTGTGTGGGGTTTTTTTTTTTTTTTTTTTTCTTTATTCCCCTTCTGTATCTGCTGCATCAGAGTTGGATTTCATTTAGACTGGAGGCTAATTTAACATCCTTGCCTCGTGCTTTTTCTCTATTATATGTTGTATTTTTCCAGTTTTTTTTACAGAGATCTTCCAATCAAAATGTGTCCAGTAGCACAGTGCCTGCATTTATCAGCTTTGAATTACCTGATCTTCGGATGACTGAGTAACAAACAATTAATAAAACCCCTTTACATTGGGGAGAAGGGGATTAGAATGGGTGCAAACTGCTCATGAGTCCTTACTCCCTAATAAAACAGAAAATCTAAAAACCTTTTCCAGAAGTGCCCTACAAATCTTTCATTGTTCAAGCTGTCCTTGTCGTAGGGCTGCTGGTAGTTGTGTGGAGCTGCCAGCATCCACTGTCCTTTCAAGCTGCCATTGGAATAAACTTAAACATGGTGGATGGTGAATGGAATTGTAGCAGCAGATTCACACCTTGGGCCTTATGCCTGGCCACCAACAGATTTCTTATATTAGCTCTCTTTTAGGTAGCTTGAGAAGAAATTTGCCTCTGCTGGCTGTTCCTTTGGTCATGGTTCATGGCAACGGACTGGCGCATGGGCAGCCTAAACCACTTGGGCTCATGTTTCCTTACCGGCCAGTGATGTCACACCTCATATATCAGCATAGACTAGGGAGAAAAAGACATTCCTAGTAACTATATAATGTTATTGAAGTGGAAATTCCCTCTTTACAATTCCCTGATGCAAGCTGGCATGTTGTCTTGGTGGCTGTTTATCATGACGCAGTAGGTAATGTTAGAGTTTGCTTGGCAGGCCAGCTTCCTGCTAACTAATGTACGTGTAAATGCTTCCCGTGCTTTAAAGGGTATCGCTGCGTTCAAATTCCAGTTGCAAAGAAGGCTTAATGAGAGCACTAAGGAAAGCAGCTTATTCACAGCATTAACGTTAGCTGAAACAATTACGTGTTGGCCTTCAATGGCTTGTACACTGACATACAGAGACTGAGGAACACTGCATTTTTAAGCAGTGAAATGTTTAGTTTTTAATGCTCTGTATATTTGCTTATGTTAGCTGTGTCTCTAATTATTTGTTCTCAGAGCAGAAGAATCCAAACTACTTGAGGATAATGTCTGGATAAAACCAGACCCTGGCAAACAAGTTGCTGTGCTGAGGTAAGAAATCAGTCGTTGACGCAGCGTGAACACGGGATGTTCAGTCTGCAAACAGGGATGGAGGAGAGACTTGACTTCTGTCACTGCCCATTCCCAATATAAAAATGCGATGAATGTTTAACAAGACTTCAAGCATTTATTTTCTGTCTGTAATCTCCAGATGTTGAATACTATAGTCCTATCAAAATATTGCCTTTATTACAACTTGCAAGCTTAGATGCTGGACCCAGATGAACTAAAGGAGCAGACAAACAGAGTGTATTCAAGGGTTAATGACTTTTTTTTTTTTAAATTTGGAAGGAGCGTGCTCTTAAATTTGTTGCTTACACTGAAACTGGCAAACTGAGATTGATCTCAAAGACCTTTTTTTAGTAATTTGCCTCCTGTTCACAGGTCTCCACCTCAGGTTGTACTTAATTATGTTGTATTTGGTTACTTTCACAGCTTGCGCTGGTGTTCTAATATGAATTCTCCACATTTAATGAGAGTCATCAGGGGTTATGTCAGCCTTTTAGCTGCCCACAGGAAACCAAAATGAATTGTGGTCACTTCCCTCCCCTTTCTGCCCAGCCCTTTGAGTCCACAGAAATGCATGAGGCCTCACTTCTGCATGGCATCAGCAGGTTGAACTCTTAGTGACATCTTGCTTTAAAGCCAGCCATATGCTGACAGAGAGTTACAATTACCAGCCCTGCTGGAGATACAAAAATCATGTCCTCAACATCAAAAGATGTTTTCTTAAATGATAATTAGTGTCTCCATGGGTGGATTGTTTCATAATTTAACATAATATGAACTATTTTTCTTTACATAGACAAGATGAGGCACTGTGACCACAAGGACCTCTGCCATTTCAAATTAGTTAAGGCATCAGTATTAATTCTAAGTAGCTAATTATGCTAAGAAAAGTAATCAAACAAAATTTGTCATTTATGCATCTAAAAAAGCACATTCCAACTTTTTTTTTTTTTTTTTTCTTTTTTAACTCTTTGCTTCATACAGTAATGTCCAGCAACAGGCTATGGCTAAAAAGCCATCCCACGATTGCATTATAGAAATGAGGATGTGTTTTCATCTGAGTTATACATGATTGCATCTGCTTCATATGAATGAGGAATTGGGTGGAAGTTCTGAATTGTCAATCAAAATAAGAAATGTTTTGAAACCATGTGCATTCCTAGGGAAATAGATTTTATTTATTTTCCAGCTATCTTAGATAAAGAGTTTAATAGGTGTGCTAACTTAGACTACACTTGTCAAACGAAGGCAATGGCAAAATGAAAAACTAATGAAACTCTGGACACCCCTTCCTCTTTCGGGTGAGTGCAGGGAATTCCTAATTCACTGAAATGAGGCGTGGGCTCAGAAAGGTCAAAGTACTACAGCAGCCGGTCGCTCATGTCAGCTAACACTGTGCTCAGCAGAATGTCACAGCCTACAAAGTAATAGTTACGCACACAACTTGCTCATCTCTGGCATTTTAATTTTCTTCCTTTTGAAAATATGCAAGGTGAGAACTAAAATAAATGTGTTCCATGTTTCAGCTATAAAACTCAGAATATTTTTCTTCTTTCTGTGAAGTTAATCAATCACATTTGTCATCAAGTCTTTAAGAATATACCTGGGTTTTTCTGCTTTACCATCTGGCTCAGGAGGCAGTAACAGAAAGCACGCTGCTTAGCGATTACCTATCCTCACATCAGGCGGGCAAAGCCAGGCCAGAGCCTACGTAACCTGTGTAGCTACACACAACTGGTGCTGGCTCCCAGAAGATCGAACTTCAGCTTTGTACTTAAGTGATAATTTCATGACAAATGCCATAGAATTCTTACGGTGAAGTAACACTCAAAAAAAAAGTGAAAAAAAATCTAAAATAAGAATTAAAATTACGCTTATATAAACATTTATTTTGTATATTGGTACACTGTAACTCTGAAAATAAAATCTTAGAACACTATATATCACTACTGTTAGCATTTTGATACTGTGGAAAGACTTTCACCCGAAGTTGCGTGTCAATCTCCCAAGCTTCATACATTTACTGTAAATTATGTCCTTTAATAACAAACAGGCGCATTAAATAACTGTTTAACCTTTTCACCATTCAGCTTTACAGTACTGCGCTGGAGCAGAGAGACTATTCCATGCTCAGATTATCTCGGGTCCCTCTGCTGATCAAGTCTTACAATTTAAACTAACGTGAAACATTTAAGTCTCAGAAAGACTGTTCTTCCCTCTGCAAAACATAAACTCATAAACTAGCATCATAGCATTCTTGAAATTGTTAATTAGCTGTGATTACTAACTAGCTGCCAGCTATATAAGACCACATTTTTAAAGTGGTCAATGGCTTAAAAGATATCTAAGTACATAGATTTTTTAAAACCAGTATCTGAACTAATGGGTGCTTAACTTCCAGTGAAACTGCCATCTGGGTACTTAGGTACCTACCTATTTCAGAATAATCTAGCCTTAGATATTCTCATTTCCCAGATGTTCCCTTGAAAATGAGACTGTGAAAACGTTCAACTAAGTGAAACTAGGCAAAGAATAACAGCAAAATTATTTTATTTCTTTCTGAATCAAACATTACCTGTGCTGGGGTTACTGTCATGGGACGGTAGTCCACCTTTGGTCCTGTCCGTCTGCAGGTACGGCTGTTTCACTGGTGCAAGGAAATGCTATAGAAGTAACTTTAGAATCTCATGAGCCCCACAAATCAAGCTTCAAGGAGCCTCCTAGATCAACTGTTGTGACTAAAATGTAATGAAACCGACTCTTCAGCATAGCATTTCATCTCTCTCTCACCATATTTCAATATCTGTAATATCCTCTAGGGAATGATGTATGTGAGTATACAGAAGAACTGACAGAATGCAGTACTTTTTCAGGCAGTATTGTTTCTGTTCTTCCCTCTTCAGGTGCTAAGCTGCGCTATCTCTATTTCTAGATAACCCATGGCAGGGATTAGAATGTGTTCAACTAAAGACCTAAAAAAATAAAAAAAGGTATGTGTTAATTGCATGAAGACTTTTTGTTTTAATTATTTAACAGTAAACAAATCAGATCTACTTGCTAAAAAAAAATGTGGATTGCAGCACATAAATTTAATTTTATATAATTTATTTTTAAAGACTTATTCCAGTGAAGAAAATACACTTTTTTTAGGATTTTCACCATTCGCTATTGTATAGTATTACAGTAAGGCACACTAAAATTGCATTTGGGAATCAAAGCTCTCCCCTTGTCTAGGAATCAACGAAAAAAATGCCACATTTATATTGAGCAGAGCGTAACAGAAATGACTAAATTTATTGATTTTTAAAATACCCTCTGAAATATAAACTAAAGTAGACTTGAGTTAAAGGGTTATCTAGAAGCTACAACTCTCACTATGTGATACACTTGCTTTCTAATAAGAAAGTCTTATCTAAGTGCAAAGTAAAAATTCTCAGAACAGTTTTTTCCAAAGATACATTACCATATTACTTCTGCTATTCTTCCATAGTCCTCATAGGTAATTTTAAAAAGGAGAAATATGTCAATGACCTTGTTATTTAGGTTGATAACACATTGCGAGCTGTTCTGGGGCACAGTTCACCATCAGAAATCTGTATCTTCAGCTTGGGGAAACTTTCTGAAACTGTTTCTATATGTATAATATGGGGGGGGGAAATCACATCATTTGACATTGCCTAATTTTGCTTAGCAAGCATATCTAGCATCTCTTGCTCTATGCCTTGGCTGCTCAATGCATTTAAACTGTAGTATCTATGAACAATCTGTTCA
Organism: Ardeotis arabs; assembly: GCA_011801015.1. Taxonomy (NCBI): domain Eukaryota; kingdom Metazoa; phylum Chordata; class Aves; order Otidiformes; family Otididae; genus Ardeotis; species Ardeotis arabs. Next base: position 23,783 of record JAAGAY010001912.1, read on the forward strand.
TCTGTGACAACCACTACTCGAAGGCCATGCGCATCTTCTCCCAGCTGACATCCTATTGCTGATGAAACCACCATTTCCAGTCCTTTGTAGGACCCTCCAGCATTCCTGTGGTAATGTCCAGAAAATACAGCTTTAATGCCTGTTTAAAAAAAAAACAAAACAAAACAAAAAAAAAAAAACAAAAGAAAAGAAAAAAAGGGAGTATATATTTAGTTAGTAGTTGCACTTTATCTATAAAATATGTTTATAGTAAAAGCTACTGCTGAGATTATCTGCTGAAGCTTACGCAGCTGCTGGAGTTGTAGAGAAAGTTGAATAGCAAGTACAGCTACAGGTGTGACCTTTACCTTCTGTCCTGGTTCTGGCTGGGACAGAGCTGGGAGAGGAGCTGGAGCTGGTGGCTCCTGTGGCTGGGGACACAGCTGGGATAGGTTACCAATTAGCCCACAGCTGGGACAGGTTACCCAAATGAGCCCCAGGGCTGTTCCACACCCTGTGACCCCCTGCTCAGGGTATAAAGTGAGGAGAGCCCTGAGGGGAGGCTCCTGCTGCTGGTGAAGGAGCTGGGCATCGGGATCCACTGTGAGCTGTTCTACTGTAAGTAAGTTACCTGCTTCAGTATTTGCTGTTATTAATTTTGTTTGTTTGTTTTCTTCTTTTGTTCTCTTAAACTCTGCATAGCTTGGTCCCGAGCAGGGCTAAACTATGACACCTTCATTCTTTAATGGTTCATAAAGCATAATATTAAAAGTAAACCCATTTACCTAAACTTTCATTTTAAATAATTAGTAAACAGCAATAAATAATTCTAATAGTAATAATTAGTAAAAACTTGGTTCTGCTCCACTAGCTCTGTTTAGGGTTACTGGATTCCAGTTTCTTCATGCTTACTCTAAAGTGTGTTTGTCATCTTGCTACTCCTTTAGCTAGAAGGAAGGAACACTTTAGATGACGCTGATTAAAATTAGAAAAAGTTTCAGTAATAGATAACTGCTACCAAAACCTGAGTTGAAAGCCAAGGATTGTGGAGCTCTATTTGTCAATTAACATGCAGAAAAATCAGTAAGAAGAGCTTAAACGTGTTTATCCAAGGCTAGTGACCTAAAAAAATTAAAACAAACCTGCAAAACAAACAAAACCCAAAAACTTGCAAGACAAATAAAAAACATAAATGAGAATATAATTTGTAATCTTTTCTCAAAAACATTGGGGCGTTATCACAGATGGAATACAGCCAGGTACATCAAAGAAATGTAATAAGCAGAAGAAGTTGTGAGTTATAATAAGAAGAGGAGAAAGATGAGAGCAGCCAAAAAAGGAAAGGCTGACAACCTGCAAGAGGAGTTAAGCTTGGTAATGACATGAATTAATGTTTAACCAGTATGGAGTAGGTTTATTCTGATTTCCTGTGTATTTTTAATTACTTATGGCTGGTTTGGTTCTTTCTTTTTTTTTTTTTTTTAAATAGACTATTTATATTTTGGACTGTATTTGGGCTAAAATTCACTGCATTATAAACTTGAAAAGAAAGAAATATATGTGATGTGCTGTAGGAGACAACACTCTGCTATATTGAAAATTTCTGGGTGGGTATCATCTAAGCTTGGTCAGGAGAAGAAAATCTAAATGACAAGTAGCAGCAGGTAAAGAGGACAAACATCCTTTGTATTTAAGGCTTTATAACATACTTTGAAATCATTGGCTGAATCATTGTCTAACTGAGTAGCCAAACAGATGTTTAAATAAGTTCAACCATTCTTCCCCTTCTCTCAGAATACAATAATATAAGAAAAAAATTAAGTTTGCAAATGCTGTTTGGTTTTGACCCAACTTCTAAAGATGATCCGTATGCCAAGTCTGCTTTCCTGCCATGCTGCTCAGTAGCTATGGGATTTTTAGAGAAATTTTGAAACAATTTCAAATTAAATGCAATTGTGTCATCCTCACATCCAAACCAGTAATTTCTACTTTTTGTTTCTTCTTCCTTGAAAATATAAACAAATAAGTTGGTAGAACCTGTACTCGCTACTCTGAATGGCTTTTCTGATTGTCTTTACAGGTAAAATTCATGCTACCAAATAGTTTATTTTCCCCTTCCCATTTAATGTTTTATAAATTTTAATCAAATGTTTTTATGACTACAAAATAATGAAACCTTGTTTAGTCTCATGAGTTGCTAAGTAAAGAAAAAGTAATTTTCATGCAAAGTAGGTATCTTTCCTGGCAAAGTTTGTGAAACTATTAAAAACAGAGTGGAAAACCTACCTTCTTCCTAGGAGAGAACGTAGTGTCACAGACAAGCATTCACTTCCAGGCTGTGCCAGCATCCTTCACCATTTAGCTGTTCTATGCGTTGCTGACAAATACGGCTGACATCATAGTCAACAGCATTTGTAGTTTGGCAAAAAGCTATTAATCAGCTTTCTTGCTAATTTAAGATGGTGCATATTTTATTTTCAATGAAAATACAGAGTTAGTATAAATAGCTAATTTTATAAACATATTTTGGGATTAATTTTTGACATGCTCCATCTAAGATCCTTGGATTTCAGACGATTTCAGCTTCCTGAAGCTGCATCTAATATATTTTATGCTGTTGTGAAACAGAAAAATTACTGGACCAGATGTCTGAAAATACTAGGAATTTTGTTGCTTATCCAAAACATGTACATTAGTTTTATATTTTGTACAGAAAGTGTTTAGATCTGGTGTTGATTTACAATACTATTAATGACAATTAAAAAATGTTCAAATGCACCTGAAGGATTTAAGTATAATTTATCTACTGAAATACAGTAGGTCGTGTGCTCCTTAATTATAGTAACAACTTGACAGTTCTACATGAAGCATCTGAAAAAAACATTTTAAAACCCCACTAAGTTTTCCCTGGCAACTACAGCTAGATAGCCAGCAAATTATCCAAATAAGAGGCTACTTTATGGAAACTGAATTTTTCCCATTAGTTTGCTACACTGGCTAATAATCTGCTGTGCTATAACATAAAAATATTTCGCTGGCACTAATCTATAGATGCTGTACTTTGCTGAACATAATTTATGCTTATATTGAAAAGTAAACCAAGAAGCCAAGGTCTAAACGCTTGCCTGTTCCTGTGGAGGATGGCAGAGAAGAGTGAGCCTGGCACACACGGGGACGCGTGCCAGCCGTCTCGGGCTCCCTGACGGCACTCCCTTCCTCTGCACACAGCCAGGGTCTTGCTCACCACCCTGGGCTCAGCACTATCCTTAAATATGCAGCGCTGATCATTACCTTGCCAACCACTGCTTTTATCATTACATAATAGTGAGAAAGCCTATAAAGATACACAGGGATGGACACTGTGACAGCCACACCAAACCTCATTTGTTATTTTCATATATTCCAGCAATCTGCCAATTCTGTGCTTAATACAAAAGATAACACAAGCTGAGTCCTCTTCGGGTGACAGGCCAGAGAATGGGCAATTTGTGAGATACTATCACCTTAAATGACATTGAAAAACAAAAGTTAGCAACAACTGATTTTTGCCTTCAGACAGCAGAAATTCTGGAAAAGACCGAGGCAATTTAAAGGCAGAAAGCTGTGATTAGGAACACACTGTAACTTCACAAGGAAATCTTTACTTCTCTAGCCAGAAAAACCACCTACCCTTTCTCCTGCAGTAGATTTGGACCTCTTTCACAGTGATTAAAGAAAAGGGAAGTAGGTGAACCTGACTTAAGACAGTTGGCCACATCAATTCTTTGCTTTTGTGGGCAGGAGTGATTTGAAGACTGATATAAAATACATAAACTAGGCTCAAAGTATAGTTAAAAATTAAGCAGCTTGGAAAGCAAAATATAAATAAATTATTCTGCTATGTGCCTGGTAAAAGCTACATAGGCTTTCATACTTCAAAATCCAAACTTTTTTTCAAATAGCAAGTGGCTCAAGGTGGAAAACAGAGAAGGAAGGTACCTTTACATGGAGTAGTGGTATATGGTTACTGTCAAGCTAGAACTTGTATGTTAGCCTTTTTTAGTTTATCAGTACTAATTCTCTTTGCTCAGTGTAACTTGCTCATCTGTCTGGTGTATGTTACACTTGTAAGTCAGCATAATAACTTTGGGAGCTTGAACCTAGCACAACAGTTCAGTTCTGGTGGTTTGTGTTTGTGGTTTTTT
>JAAGAY010001913.1:0-17603 GCA_011801015.1 Ardeotis arabs
CCAGAACGGCTGCCCCAGTGGGCCCTCCACGGGCCACAGCCGCCTTCAGGCATCCACCTCCCCCGGTGTGGGGTCCTTCACGGTCTCCAAGTGGATCTCTGCTCCTCCGTGGTCCTCCATGGGCTGCAGGGGGACAACCCGCTCCACCATGGTCATCACCACAGGCTGCAGGGGAATCTTGGCCAGGAGCCGCATTACTCCTCCACTCCTTCTGAACTGACCTTGGCATCTGCAGCTGTTTCTCTCACAAGAAAAGTTCTTCACAACAGGCTGGCAGAAGCCTCTCAGGATCTTTTCACATCATCCATCTCCTCTCCTCTCCACTTCTTGCAGCCAAGCTGGGCCGAGTTGGGCCCAGTCGGCCGCCTAGCGAGAGGTCGAGTCCACTAAACAAAGGGGAGCAACTTCTAGCAGTTTCCTACAGAAGCTTCCACCTTAGGCCCCCCCTCACTAAACAAAACCACAACAGATGCTTTTCTGTTAGTTGGAATAGGTTGATGACTTAGTGGAAAATATCTTCAGATTTTCCTTTTAGAGTTTGCTAGCTCAGCCATGTAAGACTGAGAACAGAAAGCGTGGAAGAAACAGGGAATATGTTTAGTATGTGAGTTGCCAATTAAAAGAGCTCTTTAGAGTTGTGTGTGTCGTAGGTGGTTTTTTGAGGTTCTTTAGAAGGGGCAGAGGGAGGAATTTTTTTGAGGTGGTAGAGGGTTTGCAAACCTTTGTACATGAATTTGTCATTTCTATAGAAAAAAATCTGAAAAGGAAGAAATGCATTTAAAGACTTTCACAGGCCTAGACACAGCCTTGCATCTTGTGTTTTATTAATTGAGAGACAATGAGGACTAGAATGCATATTGCATATGTATTTTGTGCTTAGAAACACAAATAAAGGAACTTGGACCATTTGCAGAACTCACTTGTAATTGCAGTTATACTGAATGTAGTTCATCCTGTAGCTCCTCAGAGCAGCTCTGAGGCCCTATAAAGACTCAGCAAATAGGACCCATTACAGAGGAGTTTTGCCTAGCAAGACAGTTTTGCAACTGTCCATCCTACTTGTATAGTGAAGGTAGTAAAACAGTTTTGGTTTATGATCAGTCACTTTCATAATCTCAAAATCTCATTTCTTGAGAGATAATCAGAGATTCTTTAATAAATGGTTTATTGAACCTAGGATCAAAAACGAACAGGTCAGTACTTATAAGATATCCCAGATAACAACATCTCACTGTGCGATTGGGCCGAGCAGCTGGATTATGACACTCTAGAGAAATGGACAGGAAAGGTAATGGAGGCAGTTTATTTCCCAGCCTGATTGCAGAATACAGCATTAGGAGAGATAATGAAGGTATATGAACATTCCACTCTGTGTTTTGAGGCAGGAAGGGGCCAAGTGGCAGTAGTTTGAAGTCACCATGTTAGCCCGGTTACTACCACTTTTCACAGTGCTCCGGTGTGTACATGGAGCATCATCATGGATCTCTTCAAGTCTGTCTATATCTGGATACTTCTTAGCAATGGAGAAAGTCCATTTGTCCTCTTCTACTTTTTTTTTTGTTGGTGGTCAAAAGAAAATCTAGTTCATATATTCAGAAGGATATTATTTCTATGACAAATTTTATTAAGTGGGAGCTGGCATTACCTGCCATTTCATCTCACGCTTGACTTTACCTGTTAAACAATGAAATAAATTAAAATATCCTTAGCTACTCTGTCAGCTTACCCAGTCCTCTGAGTAAAATATTGTTGGAATACAAATTTTATCTATTTATTCCTCGTACTTGCTCCTGGACCTCAGAAGAGCTAAGAAGAAATAATCTCATTATTTTATGCAAAACTACTTATAGAAGTGTACACTACACTATTGAATAAACCTAAAAAATATAATTTTTCCAGATAGCAAGCACTGTAGAGTTGACTGTGCATATAAATCTGGAGCCATCTGATGTAACTCGCTGCTTTTCTTCGGAACTCTTCCCTGCAAAGTGTTTAAAGATAGCTATCTCTATACTGTCTTCCTTATTTTTGCCCATGTGGAAAGTCAGATTTGCTGTCATGACTTGAGATGGTCATATTTATATTGTGTTAAGAGGATAGTCAGCATGTCTGAATCAATTTTGTTCTAAGCTTAACAGCCCCATCTGGCAAGCAAACAAGACAGTGGCAATCAAGTAGCTGGACTGGAATATAACGTTAAGCATGGAGCTAATGTCATTGTGAAGATGTAAAAAAGCAGTGATCAGTTATGGTCTTGTCCCTACTGGTGAACTCTATCTTTTCAATGGCTACTGTACTCAAAGGAGTGAAAAAAATTGCAGACATACTGCTAAGAGATCCAAGTCTGCAGCCCTACAGCATTTAGGATAACTCTGTCCCATTGGTTTTTGATAGGACTATTTTCTGTGAACAAAGTTACTCGGGTGTGCGTGTGTTTCCAGGACTAAACTCTCAGACTACTTTTCCTCATTCCTCTCTACCCCATTCACAAATTGTCAGTATATTGTATTCTGGGTTAGATTTGAGATGTGCTGGTTGCTTTTATTCGTTCTCCAGCTTTATGATTGCTTAGGTAAAAACAGTTAAATCTCTTGGATTTTGCTGTGTAATATGAATGAAATGCTAGGTATTATTTTTCTCTTTTACATCCATGCACACTTTTATAGAAAACTTTCTGTAGTAATGATCCATGATCAGACTGGGAGATAATTCTGTAGAAGAGCATGTTGGGCATTTAATCACACCAAAGGGAAATCTAGGTAGTGGTTTTAATTAATGCATATTCTGTTGTGATAATGCATAACCTGAGGAAAAAGTGAAGACAGTTCTTTCAAAGGGATACAAATTAATGCTGTGAAAAAATGAGGAAAAATACCAAGGCTGAGACTTTTTTTTGCTGATAATATAGAACCTTTCTGGCCAGAGCAGGTTAGCTTATTTTAGTGTTTGGAAAGAAATGCATTTCATGATCTCTCTCATACCACAGCTTGCCTGCTATGGAGTAAGTGCAATGCTTTTGGGTCACATCAGAGTTACTCAGTGTAGACAAGCTGAGTCCACTGCACAAGAAGATTACGGTGGTTCTGCTTGTATGTGATGGATTTACTTTCCAAGGAAGCTCCTATACCTGTGCAATTGCAGCCAAGCACAGGGCTGGAGACGTAGAACAAGAACAGGGTACTATTCAGTTGCAGCCTGCTCGTGCCTGTGGAGGAGTTCATGGGTGGAGAGCTGGTTCCTGTCACCCTCTCTGCTGTCCTGAGAAGGAAGATCCTTGGGAGCAGGCAGGCTGCAATAGGTTCCGTTGATCATGTGTTGAGTACTCTTCCTTCAGGTCTGGCTCTGCCTCAGCAAAAGCTTGTCATATCTTCTATTTGTTACCACCTGAACTTCATGACTGAAAGAATGGTATGACTCTTGTCTCCCATTTGATGATTAAACACTTTATATTTTAAGGATTTAAATGTATCATACTTTATCTGGGAAATCAGAACATTATAAACCATAAAGCATTCTGGACTATATCCAATGCTATGCTCTGACTGCTCTGATATGCTTTGAAGGAGAGCAGACATAGATTTGGTTTTAATTCGGTCAGCAAAGCTGAGTTTACAGTTCTTTTGCATTGCTAGGGTAGTAAATACCTAGAAGAGCTTATTGGAAGTTGCTGGGTTTTATTTTTCTGATTTATACCTAAGGAGTAGATTTATACCTAAAGAGTAGACTTATTTTTTTTAACAAAGGTACAAGAAAAGAGTTATACCTCCACTTTCTATCAACTTTAAGAGGAAGATTGATGCCTCATGTTCTTACAAAAACACAAACAGAAAAGTTAGCAGTTACAAAGGTGTTTGTGTCTGATTGTGCTTTTTTTTTACTGCAACCTTCCCTTACAAGATTGTAAGAAGTCTTAAGCTGTTATGAGACTAATGTTAAGATTACCAAAGAGGTGGTGGTGTTAGTTTCTTTGCTTAAAAAAGACTTGGGAGGTTATCATGTGTGATGGTTGTGGTGCTCTACCTAATCTCATTTGAAAGAAAAAAAAACATAGAAGGACAGCAAGAAGAGTTCAAAAATGCATTACCACTTTTCTGACCAAAGAAAAGAGGAGTTAAAACAATTGCAAAGCATCCTTTTAAAGAGCTATTTTGTGGGGGATTAGCATCACTTAGGAAAGGATGTGTAGAACTGCCAGGACATAAAGCCCCAAATCTGAGCTTTTTTTTTAGAGCAATGATTTATCACAGTATTTGGGGACATTAAAAATCTTTTTGATTTTAGCACAGGGCAAAAATAAAATAGATGTATTTGAAATGACTTTCTGCTTGTGACTGGGTTTACTATTGTATCTTTTTGCTAAGATCAGCCATAGAAAGACAAAAGCAAGTTTGTCACATATCTAAATTTTTTTAGGAACCAGAAAGAAACAGCTGGATGTTTATAAAAAATAAACTATCTCCTTCAGAATAGTGATCTGTAGACTGAGTATGACAGGAAAAGAATGAAGGTTACAGACAATAATCACACACATACCAAGGCACACCTGGTGAGCAAAGCAGTTTACTAAGGATCAGGATTGCCCCTTTTCCTAAAGGCACAGGGAAGATAAGAAAGCAGGAGAAGTCATAAATGTTATTCACTGATATCTGTTATAAGCTATTTACAGATGCTCCAGTGTTGGCATTGTCTGATGGCATCTTATCTGCACAGGCAACTCGCATTTTTTTTTCACAGCTAATAACTACAATAAAAAATCTTTACCATTTCTGTTTAAAAAGAAAAATATTATTTATTCATAATGAATGTCACACTTCCCTTTTTTATCCATGCTTTGCTGTCTCTAGGAGTTGAGTGACTTCCAATATTAACACAGAGGTAGCATTAGTCCTTTGCAAATAGTCAAATTAGCATGTGATGGAAGTCACTTGCTGTGCAAATACAAAACAAGTATCATTCTAAGTGTCAAATCAAGCCCCACAGCCTGAGCCAGTTAATGAGTACAGAATTCTTAGTCTTTGGAATGCTAAACCTATGTAGGAGAGATGGGATTCATCTAAAAGAAAGCATTATTGGGCCACTGGCACCCAAAATTTAAAATCTTGTAAAGAAATTGTTTTTATTTAAAGAGTGGACAGAAAATGAAAAATCAATGTCAATAAATATATAGGAAAAAAAGAAACAACTTTAACTGAATATATGTACATTGACTGTCTCCATAGTAATTATTGCAATTCTGGAAAGAGATGGACTTATGGATAGCTTTCAGCTCAGTGCTCAGCATGTTAGCAAAAGGCAAATCTGAGGTTAGGGGTTATTAAGAAAAAAATTGAAGGCATTATTACACTACTGTATCAGGCAATTGTGTATCCATATCTTGAATGTTGCGTGTTATTCTGGAAAAGGGAACTACTACAAGTATATCCTTAAAAAGACATGGGAGATCTAGGATAGGTAAAGAGAAGGCCCTCAGGGTTGACCAGAGGTAGAGAGCTCCAGTTTGACACAGGAAGAGCCTTGTATTGCTGGGGATGCTGAAAGTACTCAAAGAAAACTCCATCTGAAGGTACTGTGCCTGCCTTTTGCAACACAGTTCTGAGTGGGTCTTACAACACATCACATAGGCTGTTGTATCTACCACCTACCAGGATGGACTATCTTGTGCCTTGTAGGCTAATACCATGGAGAAGTATTAGATATGAGATACTGGGAGGATGAAGCCTTTAACTGAAGAGTCCTGACAGTGTTGCTGGCCAGAAACTTGGGAAAGGTATTTGCCCACTTTCTCAGCCTGCCCCAGCAGATCTGAAGCATTTTTCATTTTCATGGGACACAGTAGATTAAACTGAATGGGCTCATACAACATGGCTGGTTAGGCTGAGAAAGGGAAGAAAGAGAGGCCTGTAAATAGTTTTAAAGAGAATTTCAAAGTCATATGACAAAACTAGGCTATTACAGCTGTCCAGCACTACGGTGGAGACCTGATTCGATAGACTTGAAATCATTTTTTGCTCAGAGAAACAGATAAGCGCTCTACTTTAATCCAGAATTTAAGAACATTTTTAAAAATTTTGTTTCAGTGTTAAATGATTGAGAGATGAAAAATTAAAAAAAAAATGTTCATTTAGTTGAGTATTTTCTGAAATAGTCCCTTTTGTTTTACCTTTCTTTGTTGTAACTGGCACCTGTATGCATTGTAGATTTTTAAATCACATGCAGGCACCCAAGATAGAGATAGGGACATATGTAACTTCTCCATCTACCTTCTCCAGCTTCCGAGTAGCTATTTGGTTTTGCAAAGCAACATTTTTTCCTTCCTCCTTGTTTTTTTGGTTTTTTTTGTTTTTTTCCCCTTCTCCTCCTTACTGACATATAAAGAATCCTCAACTGGGGAGGGCTTTGCATGAATTACGTGAAACATTCCTCACTGAGAAGTTTGAAAAGTTTAGCTTCCTACACTTTTTGTTCTGTATGGTTTTGTGTTGTAGAGCCAAAAATACATCAGTCTTATAAAATTAAAGTCTTTCTTGCTTTTCTCGGCAGGCTTCAGGATATTTCTATTTTGCTTCTTGTTAATTTCTGTCTCTGCTAATTGGTTGGGGTTCCCCTCCCACCCTTATTTTGTATACATTGAATTGACTTTAGTTAAACCTGTTTGACAGCTTATTCCTTTATTCTCATAATTCCTTTTTTTTCTTCATCCTGACACATCACAAAATGCCTGCTTTCATTTATCCTGGCATCAATTCACTGTAATTCCATCAGAGTCACTGAAGTTACTTTGAATTTACTGCTCTATAAGCAAGAACAAAATTTGATCCCATGATTGACAATTACAGACATCTGAATGGAGGGAAAACCCACAAACCTTTCCAAAACAGTGTTCATTCTCTAATCTTAAGGGATTTCGTGTCAACAAGGAATGTGTCAAGTGACTATGCCAGTGATCATGTGGAGGGAGAAGAAATCTAAGCACACAAACGTAAGAGCTGGATATTACTAACTAGTAGGCTTGCAAATTATCATATTCTGACATAACGGAAGCCTAGTACAAGCCAGACTCTTTGTTTTTAAAGAGTATCTTACAATAAATGTGTTTTTTTTTTCTTTCTTTCCCTGAAATAAAAGAGAGAAGGAACACCTTAAAGAAATTTTAAGTAGTTACTCACAGCCGTGCTTGCCTCTGGTCAGTAATCACTATTTCATTTTCTGAAACAGTAAAGAGTACATTTTTCTTATCTATGAAATCATATGTTGTAATTAATTGCTTCTGAGTTGTGTGAAAGCATTTGACAATTAAAACTTACGATGATTTTTTTATTTGCCCTTCAGGAGAAGGAATTTGTTTTCTTAACTGCAAAATATTAAGCAAAACTAAGAAAAGATGTGTATAATCTTCACATCTAGCCCTATTTCTACCGAAATCTAAAATGTCAGTAGTTCAGCTCACAAAGGTTCAAGTGCCATTTCCTGATATTTAATGAACTCCAATTTCTGTTCTGCAGAAAAATGGAAAGGAAGAGGAAGAGCGGGGTCACATTTTGAGTCAGCACGAAGACGTAGTAGAGCTGTCTTTTATCATATCTCTGGACATCTACAAAGAAGAGAGAAGAACAAATTAAAAATTAATAATGTATGTGTAATTCTTCTCTTTTTCAAAAATGTACTCTTTGCACTCTCATTTTTTTCTCTCTTTAAAGTACTGTAAAAGGTCACTGAGTACCTGAGAAATGTTCTAGTCATAATTTTTTGGTAACAAAAGGAGTAAAGTGCAGTTCACTTAAGTGCAGTTCTGCTTACTGTGGTATTTGTTACACTTCATATACCAAGGCAGTGCATTTAGCCATAGTGTAAACAGACATTTATTTAACCCTAGGAAAGCCACATTATAAAATTTCTCAAAACTTAAATTTAGGTTGCAATCTACCTTACCATCCCAATTATTTCATTTCAATAATTACCATTTGCCCAAAAAATAATGAAGAAAGTCGAAGTATTACTCTTGTTGAAAATCTTTATGCTATGTGAGCTCCAGTAGGCCACATTTCATGTAGGCAACTTTTCATGTGAATGTCTCCAACTTTGTGTGGAGTAAATTTATCTTTTAATTTCCTAATTGAAGTAGCCGTGTTTCTTTCTTTAAATTACTTCTGTGTTCCCCTAGTAACTATAACTAATAAGTTCATAAAACACTCTGTGAATATTGCAAAAACCAAATGAAACAATAGACAAAGACAACAATATAGCAACAGAAAGACCTCTAAAGAAGTATTCTCAGGAGAAAGAATAATTCTCTTGCTCTATGGAACTAGGTTTTTTGGGGTATTTTTACATTTAAGGGGAGGATGAAGGACGAACAATGGAAAAAGTAGCCAAAGGATACAGATCATGAAGGCCATGAAAAGATGATCTGCTACTAGACATGTTCCTTTTATTGGTTACCAAAATTAAGCAGCAGTGCAGATACATCTTCCTAGACATTATTACGTCAGAAATTAAAAGGAGAAAAACTTTATATAGATTAACGACATGAAAATACACAGCTGGTATGTACCTTGAAGGGCATACAGTCACTTCTGTTGAACGTAAATGTTAAAAGTTAAAAAATGTTAAATGTTAAAAAAAGGCTGAAAACTAAAATTGTTTAAAAATATTAAATACTGAAAAAGTGTGAAAATTACCCCAAGAAATCTGCAAAATATGACCAAGTGTTCCAGTGATATTTCCATAGCACAGTAATATTTTTTAAGAGCATGAATTTCACATAACTTTTGGTGACTTTTCTGCACTGGCAAAATCCTAGTGCAGACGATATTATACTAGTTTAAAACATTTGTTGTCAGACTAATTTACTACCTTTAGTGCCTAGATTTTTAGAGCTAGGAAGTCATAACAGGAACATTTTCTTCTCTGTGATTAAAAATGGGCTGACATTAACAACAGGGAGAATTCAGTCCCTAAAATCCATGAATGAGAACTAAGAATGCAGAAGGCAAGAACATCAGTATTTCAAAAGAAACACACAAACAGAAGGTCTGTGACACGCAAGGCAAATGTAATTAAGTCTGTAGTCATGCAATTGTTGTCTTTTTATATTCATAGTGAATAACTTCAAGATCAGAAGTAATCTTAGCTTGCTGAATACACAATATTGTTTTGTGAGGTTCTTCGTTACTGGAACAGCATTAACCATGAGCACAATGACAGCAAGCGAGAATTTTGTTAGTAAATAATACAAGACAGTTCATGTACCATATGCTGCTTTTCAGGAGGGTAGGTGTTTCAGTTAAAACTCTGAAAGATGAAAGATAAGAATTTATGAAACTGATGCCTAAACTGATGTATTTGTTGCAAAGGCATTTGCTGGTTAGATGACAAAGACTTGAGACACATGACAAAACTCAGTAACCGTGAACATAGTCAGGTCTGGAGCCATATTACTATGGGTTTACATTAGTCTTTTAGTTTAGATTAGGAGTGCAACTTTAAAGAGAATCAAAATGTTATTCCTAGTAATTCTACTTTGGCTCATTGCAGTTTCAGGCATATGAACCAGATTCCCTCAGATGAAACTAATCCAGGAGAGGTGCTCCAAGTATTAACAGCTGTGCAGTCCACAGGACCAGGCTAGAGTTAGTCTGAAACAACGTCCTCACAGCTCTATGTATAGGAAGGATGTTTTGTCTTCAGCACAATTTATTCCTTTCCATGTGTTTATTCCTGTTTGCCGTACTATGTCCTCATGTATACAAAGTTTTAACCTATCTGTCCAGCAGAAAAACATTGTTCTTCAGTCAGAATTCACCCAACAGAGGAAGAAGTAGTTTGCCGGATTCAGTCCCCTCCTCATTCTATTTAATCTGTTGCTTATTAATCCTCTTCGTGCCCCAACATTCACAAAAGTTATTCCATCAACAGAACCATCTGTCTAAATAAGTGCGAGGATTACATTAGAAAAAAAATAGCATTAGTTCTTGCTTGCAAATGAATATGTCATATTTCATCATGCTTTTTTAAAAAAAAAAACCTAATGACTGTATTGGAAGAAATGCATCTGTATGATCGAATTATTATTTTGTCTTATTTCTTTTTTTTTCTCTCTTTTTCAGAATGTTTTTGTAGATAAACCAGCATTTCCAGAATACAAAGTTTCAGATGCAAAAAAATCGAAATTCATATTGTTGCATTTTAGCACTTTTAAAGCTGGCTGGGACTGGCTTATTTTACTGGCAACGTTTTATGTTGCTGTGACTGTACCTTACAATGTTTGCTTTATTGGCCATGATGAGCTGTCTACAACTCGAAGCACAACTGTCAGTGACATTGCAGTGGAAATTCTTTTTATCATCGGTAAGATATATTTGGGTTTTTTTGGGATCTCTTTTTTGGTATTTAAGATTTTCACAGAATGTATAATGTAGAAAAGGAAATAAATATCGTTTTCATGATTTTAAAGAGAATAAATTTTATCTGTACAGGTTAGGATTTTATCTGAACTTTAGATCACTTTTTTTTTTTTTAACTTTAAGTTGATTCAGGTAGTCCTGCTGTTACTCAGAAGGGACCTTTGACCTCAAGAAAGGTTGAAAACCAGTGTTTCACCCTGGGGATGCCTAAAACCCTGCCAATGTAGGGATGTGCCCTGGAATTACTATAGTGTTGTTCATAACGTATGTTTTTTTTCTGTTATCTTTCACAAACACTTAGAAGACCCATGGACCACAAGGTGAAAATCACTAGATTGTAATAGCTCATGATATAAGATTAAAACTCATACTGCAATAATGCAAATATACAATATCAATATACTATACTGACGCCTGGGACAATTTAAGAGGTTGCAGTTTGTCATCTGGTCCATTCTCTAAACTTTTAATTTCAATGATCCATTTAATACTTATAACTTTAAAGAATTAAGAAGACAAGATCATATCTAATAGTGGCTATGCAGCAAATTTCTTTTTTGTATTCTGTTTTTTCAATTTCTTTGTGAATATAGAAAAGAATCTCTGACTAGTCACAGAGATTTTCCCCAAGTTTTCATTGTTATAATACCACTCAGTGCTGTCACACTGACAAACCATAGCTCAGATCTGTTGATAATATGCAGGTGGAGAAGCTATTATTTTAAAGAAATAAGCTGAGTATGTCTTTCCTGAATATGAAAAGGCTTAGGATGGATTCTAAGAGAGAAAGAAAATGAATAGAAGAATAAAGTCATCCTCAGATTTGAAACTTCTTTCCTACTTTACTTTTGTCTATTTTTTCCTGAAAAATTGTAGCTTAACTCATAAATTAAAAGCAATGTTATGATCTTCTCTAGGACATCTAAAGGAAACTGAAACTTCCTAAACAGTAAGCAATAACTCAGAATGTCTTCAGTTTAACAGAAGTTTTTCTTATGAAAATTTTATTCCATTTCTCTCACTACTTTACTGTAGACAGTAAGACAAGTAGGTGATGTGATTGATGGAAGAATCAGATGTTAGGATGGATAAATATTTATGTTTACTTCTTTGAACATTGATTTGTCTTTAGGTTTAAGGTCTAATTTCCTCTTTTTATGCTCACTAGATCTTGGCAAACTCTTTTCTATTAACAAAAACAATACCATTCAATGATACTCAAGCACTTCAGTAAGAAGTCTACATTCTGCAATGCAGATCATCGAGGATCATCTTTTGTCCTGTGTAAAAAGAGTGAGGTTATGACTCTAGTCAGTCATAAATGACCCCGTGTTCCATTTTAAGGAATACAAAATGAAGTAGTTCCACGTGATCTACTTGGGCATCTTTATAAAAATAGACTCAAAGTAACAATGTTTTGATAATGGTTGTATCCTTCATCTCACACCAGTGAAGATAACTGGTGTGTGTTATGAATGTGTTTATTAGAATCTGAGCAAGAGAGAGTATAATCTGTATCTAACTGATTTATGTGCTGTAGTATTCAACTGAAGCAAGATAGATGGTGTACTGCTCAGTGCTACTTTTCTGCTTATGTCCTTTGCTGGAACTATGGACTTCTTATACCAGTAAGTCAAAAGCAATGGTATCTCTATGATCAGTAGTGTAGCTGGGTAAGAAAAATAAAAGGAAGAAGATTTTCTCTAATTTTTGCTTCATATTTTCTGATTAGACTTTTAGGTCTATCATCCAGGAAATCAAACTATGGCTGTAACTAAATACATTCAAATAAAAGTATATAAAGTACTAGAAAATACTTCTTTGCATAGCTATCTTACTGATAACCACAAACACTGTACTATAGCATACCAATATTCCTCCCATACTGTTTCAGTAATGGCTCAATTTTTCCAAAAATAATTGTTTGTAAAGTTATTGTCTGCTTTTAAATGTGTGGCTATGTGAAAAGTTTTATGGAGTATTTTCAGGACACTCTCATACTGTATTTAAATCTCTGCAGTGAATTTAAAGAAAACACTGTGATTATAGTCACCACTCAATGGTCCTTTGTCCATTAAAACGTTGAATTAATATGTCTCAGAATATGTGTAACTGTACTGAAAGCAGTAAGATTGACAGTATACATTAATTTAAACATAAGTTTCAGGGCATTGTTGCACTGTGGCTCTAACAAGCACATCTTTCGTGGATGATCTATGTGCTCTGAGAAAAGTCAATGAGAAGTGTTGAGAAAAATTGTTTCTATGATGATGCTACCTCAGAAAGTCAGTGGGAAGATCTGTCTCAGATGGAGCTATTTTAAGGCTCTGCAATCACGGATTGAGGTATCACAAGTCTATAATAATGGACTGGAGAAAAAGAGTTATCTGCTTTGGTTTTATTTGGATTTCTCAAAATACAGAATAATATTTGTTTTACGCATACAACTTTCATAAACTCTTATTTGGACTTGATAAGGTTTTCATTTTTAACTGTGCTATCAAAGGGAGTGAAAATAGGACAATAAAAGGGAGAGATGTCTGCACATCAGTTCAAGGGATATAGTAGGGTAGAGGCTAAGGGTTTCCTTTATTCAGAAGAGTTTGAATAAATCTAGTGCTAAACAAAAAAATTTTAGACTTATCCAATTTTTGGCTCAGCATATGCTTAAGCATTGTAAAAACACATAGGGAAGTGTTCTCCTGAATTGGGATGCTTATAAGTGTGTTGATCTGAATTAAATTATTTCTGAGAAAAGAGCATTTCTAGCTAGAGATTTAACTACTTTAGCCTTTAAAGTTCTCTAAAACATAAACAGAAGATAATAATAATAACCCATTTTGTGATGTCTGTGAGGAAGAGTTTGGAGAGGGAACATAATTAAGGCTTCTCAAATTAAGTTAAATTATTTTTCACTTGATATTTCATGTATATGATAGTGCTTTGATAACTTGTGTGATGTGACGTTTGAATGCACTTTCAGATGTCTTTTCCTTTGTAATGTGTGCAAACCTTCTTTAATATCCCCCTGTAAATAAATCTTTTGCTTCCTCTATCCAATGATAGTGTAAAACTAGTTTAGTTTTAGAATTTTTTGACTGCTTTATGTATCTTACAATCATCAAGAAGTGGAGAGAAAAACTTTTTAAAATGTGTATTTAAGCAATCACATTAAAAGTTATCTTAGAAATTTTTTCAGCTAGTGAGTGTTATTACCTGCTTTATTACACTATTTACTTCAAGGTTTATGACCTTAATCTGCATAGGCAGTAGCTAGGTCTTTCATTTCCAGATAAGTATATCTAGGCAGCTAAAGTTTCAATATTTCTAAGCAGCATAAGGAATCTTGGTTACTTTTCAATAATATTTATAAAGTTTCCTCTCTTTTGGAGAGAAAAGCTGGGAGAATCTCTTCAAGTTTATTCCAATTTATTTGTAATAACCTCTTGATTGCATAACTTTTACTCTTACATATAACTATCCAGTATAGTGCTTTTCTTTCTGCAACTGTTTCATTCTAATTTTCAGATATTGTCTGTCTGTTTTTTTTTTTCATTTTTAAAACATTATCGAACACCTTAATGGAAGAAAGTAACGTTACTGGAAAAATTGCTAAATATTGCTAAATGCTCAGACTCACTCATAGGATTATATGAATAGGATGTCTTCAACGGGAATTGAGATCAATGCGATGGCTCAGGGTAATGGTAATACATTATTTGCTGGATAAGATCAAATGTGTCTTGAGTATTTGACACCACTGAGTAGGTGGCCACTAAAGTGGCCAGGAACAACTATAGAGAGAAGAGCTATAAAAATAAGTGACCTTGCACTTTTAATTTTAGTTTTCTATTTGTGGATCATCCAGTTTCTAGTGGAAGATGGAAAACCCTGAATACTAATTACAGCTATAGAATTACACACTTTATAAACATACTGGCAACTGGCAACAGTAATTTTAAGTGATGTTCTGTAATGTACTCCTTTGCCTACCTGTGGAAAAAAGTAAACATACCCATCCCTTCCCCCACTCTCCCCCTGTACACACTCATCTGAAGACTTTATCTGTGGTTTGCATTTTCAAGAGAGAAAATTAATTATTGTTACTAAGATCACTTCTCTTTGCATGTGTGTCTTTCTCTCTCATTAAATATTATTTAACAAAGTATTTTATCAGCAATTTCAGTTTTTAAAAGCAGTATGTTTAGAAGCCCTAAAGCTGTGATTTGTGTTGCATGGTACTGTAGATTAAAGAAGCTTATTGGCCCATTAGTGTCTATCACAAACTTAAGTAACTCAAAATCTTTCAAAAAATGTCTTAAATCATATGAAGCCCTTGAATCTCAGATGTTTAATATGTAGAGATTTAAAAATGGTACAAACCCAGTAGAAATTCATATTGTCATTCATGATTTACACAGTCATTCGAGTGTGCATATTATTGTATTGAAGATATATCAAACAAAATTTGTTGGATTCAGATGAGATCATATTAAATACTATAAAGTTGATAAGGTTGCTTTGAATTAGAAGGTTTGAATTTTTTTCTTTCTTATGTTCTTTTTCATTATTATAATGATCACCATTTCATATCTTTGCAAGTGCACAGAAGGTCATGTAAACCAATATCTGTGGCTAGGAGATGTCACTTCTAAGAGGACTTCTGCATTTTCAGACAAAATGTCAGTATTTTGAACCATCTATTAGAAAGTGGGCTTTCAAACCCTAATATGCTAAAATTTAGGTAGACATCAAGGGAGTGGTTTGAATTTATCTCTGAGTATCAGATGGTCTCATCTGTGAATACATATGAACAAAATATGAAACCCGATAGACTGACATTGTTAATACACCTAATATTAGGAAGATAAAGTAATAATAAATTGTTCATGAACTATGGATTACCTAGTAACGTGAATGAATAGTATGACGTATTTATGTTGAAAAGCATTAATAAATTTCATAAATACATATCGTGCCATGTACCATCAAAGTTAAAGGTAAAATCTAAGAAACAATTACTTAAAGAAGTATTGAACAGGCTCCATTCTGAAATCTGATTTTGTGAAGGAATACCTAAAATAAAGCAAGTGTATTGTACAGGATAAAGGCCTTTTAAAAAAAAAAAAAACAAACGTAAGATGATGCGAACCTCATGAGTATAGGCTGAAATACACAGCATTTACCATATGTAATTCCTTACTGTTCTGCTCTGAAGGTAGCTTATAGCTGAGTCAAGATATACCACATCTGTTCTGGCAAATATATCCACTGTGTTCCACTTCTCAGCTGTCCTAAATGAATCTCTTCAGACAGATTATTTTTCTTTCCTACATCCTATTTCACAATGAGACTGGCAACACTGGACTGACAGGCTCAGGCTTCTGAACACTTAAGAGTGCTAAAAGCACTCAAGAACTGACTCTGTCTTTTTTGTCTGAGCTGTGGTGCTACTGTAAAAAAAAAGAAAGAAAGAAAGAAAAAAAAGACCAGTGTGACAAATCAATTGTTTCACCTATAGTCAATCCACATATTGGGAGAAGTTGTAGTAATAGTTTTGTACATAATTTTCACTCTGCTATGTTTCCTTTCCAAAAGTATATGAAGTTAACACTACCTTGTTATACAGAGTATAATTGGCTTGCACTGCAGCTACAATCAGAAAAAGTTTGTATTTAGGTTTGCTATCCTGAAACATAATGGTAAAACAACACTATCTTATTCAATAAGATTAAAATATTTTAATTAACCATCTAGGTAATTTCCAAGGAACTGCTTAGAGGCTTAATAGTTTACCATAATTTTTTTTTGTGAGCTTATATGTGGTCTTTCTCATATTTTTATGATTTATGGATAACGTCCTGTCTATGTAAATTGTTGTCAAGCTGCATGAGGTAATTTCTGAGAAAAATATTTCAGGTTGCCCCCTTGGAATTGGTAAAAAAAATTTAAGTGCATTAAGCTGTTACCTCATTGTCCACTGAATGTTTTACTTGTTTGCTATTTTCATTGTTGTCTCCAGCATTTGTGCAAAGTGAACTGTGTTCATGAAATACCTAACAGCTACATTTGCTTTACATACATTGAATTTAGTGAAAAGTGAAGTTATATGATTAATGTTTCTCACTCTTTGGAATTGCTTCTTTCTGCTAGAAAATTTTACGTTTCTGCAGTCACAAATACTAGCTTCTTTTAAAAGCAGAGCTAGCAGTTCATTTTTCAGAAATATTTTTAGTTCTTTGCTTTTCTTTCAAGACTCTAAAGTCTGTATCTTCCTTTATAGAAAAGTCAGTATAATATATTTTAGTTACTCAGTGTGTTCATGGATTAAGTCTGTTTCTAAAAGGTGGAGTATAGTTTTTAAAGAAGAAAATCTTTCCAGTGTTTAGTATGTTACTGCAAACGTCATGATGTGTGATGCTTTTCTGATGTATCAGCCACTGTACTGAGATTAGCTAATCCTTGTTTAACACTCTCGTAGTTAAGGAGAACAACTTCAAAAGGACAACCCAAAAAGCTGAAAATCAAAGCAGCAGATACAAGAATGTGACTTTTTAGTTTTTGTTTGTAGTCTTTTGTTTAGTTTCATGATATTGGGATTTGAATTCACAGGCTTTCAGCACAGTAAAGATTTGTAATTAAAACCCCTGTTTTAATATTGGTAAGCTGGTCATTCTGTGTGTCCCAGCATGCCCACAGTAATGGATACAGAGTCCAAGTACAGTGTTTGGTAGAGTATGTTATGCTAGTGCACTAACACTGACCATACTATGCTGGAGGGAGTGACTTTTGTTACCACAATCGCCATTCAAACCACTAATGCCTTCAGATTTCAGTTTTTTATGTTAATGGATAATTTATCCAAGTAAAACAGTATTTCCACTTGGGTATGACTTCAATTTCATTACATTCCACTGTAAGAACAAACAGTAAGGAAGAGCAAATCAGTCTGTTAGTTACAGATAGATTTTGGGAATCAGTTCTGCCAATCCCAGGCACAAATACAGGCTGGGCGGAGAATGGATGGAGAGCAGCCCTGAGGAGAAGGACTTGGGAGTACTGGTGGACGAGAAGCTCAACATGAGCCGGCAATGCGCCCTTGCGGCCCAGAAGGCCAACCGCATCCTGGGCTGCATCAAGAGGAGCGTGGCCAGCAGGTCGAGGGAGGTGATTCTCCCCCTCTACTCTGCCCTGGTGAGA
>JAAGAY010001914.1:0-16817 GCA_011801015.1 Ardeotis arabs
ACTAGATATTTTTTGTTATATTTATAATGAAATATATTTTTCATGCTTTTTTAGCAAATGAAGTAGTCAGACAACTGTGAACTTCCAAATGAACATCAATTTAACTTCATAATAAAGCCGTCTCTGTTAACCTTCTAATAGGAAGCAATAAAAATACTGAAATTTGTTTTCAAACATATGTTTTAACAGTATTTTTGTGTACTCATAGCAATAAATATTAATACAAGGGGGTGACTGAATATATTGCTGTATATAAAAGATGAAGAACATGTAATTTTAAAAAGTGTGTATTTCATTGCATTTTTATCTGAGAAGGTGCAATCCGTGAGCAAGTGTTTCTCCATATTGCACAAGCCAGGCAAACATTTTATTTAGCAAAGGTCTCTTTAAAGACAGTCTGGTAAGAGAGAGAAAGTTTTTAAAATGTAAACTAGCCTTGAATTGGGCTAAGAAATATAGCTATGTGTAGCTGACTCAGATCTACAACCACCTTTATTGTTGATATTTACAGCTCTTACTTAGGGAGCCATTCATTGTTTTATCAAGAGCACACAGAGGATGTTTTGGGAGGTGGTTGAAAAACGAAGCTAACTGACTGTTGTCAATTAAACACACGCAGATCCGTATGTCTCCTCCTTTGTAAACTTTACAAAGAAGTGAAAAAAGGGAGGAGATCTATTCCTAATAGGCTGGACAAAATGTGACTGTGTGCTGCATGCTCTTCGCTTGCTACAGTTTATTAGCACAAATTGAGATGTGTGCAAAGTGTTCAGTTCCAGACCCCGGTGTCCTCAAACTCTGCTTTCCTTTCAGTGCAACTTTGGGTTTTGTGGTTGCGCAGCGACTTTCAACTTTCCATATTTGAATTGTCCACTGACATTATTTGTGAAGTGCACGAATCACTCAAATATTAATCTTACCTTTCTGTTGACAATGAGATTTATGCTTAAGGAAGTTCAGTGTGTTAAAAGCTGAACCTTTCAAACTTCAGAAGGCTACTGGTAAGTTTAAAATAAAGCATAAATGTTCATTATTCCCTTGACTATAAAGAAAACGTTTCTAGTGCTATTATTAAGATGTATTTTTTACTAGCTTTTTTTGAAAATCTGCACAGCCTTCTCCCAGAATACTCAGTGAAACACATATTTTAGAAATTTATTTTTCTCATTACAATATTTTATGGGGAATAGTCTTTAGTTCCTGTTATGTGATTTGTCCCAATTTGCCACGACAAGACCTGTAACCCTTTAATACGTATTTTTGTATGTATTAATTTATCGTATCATTCCTTGTCAAGATAAGTGGTGGTGGTAACAATCTCAGAACAGTGAAATCTACATTAAATAAATCAAATTTAGATTTGATTTATTTAGTTTTAAAACTTCTGGATAATTAATAAAATTTTTTTTTTCCAAACTGAGTTCTGTTTCATTAGTACAACCGTATATGGACACTAAAAATCACCACTCTTTAAACAAAGTTCATTTGTCAAGGTGTTTAACACATGGGTGGAGACTTGGTGTAAAGTTTCACATAGTTTGTCAAAAATACCTAAGCTAGAGTGTATAGTCTATGATAACGATAAAAAAATCTTGAATGTATTTTGAGAAGGAGGAGTTCAGGAAAAAAATGTTCTTCATATAAATCTCTGCATATAACACCTATCATTTAATTTTGTTGCACACTATAAAATAACAAAAATAAGATCTGTAACATGTCTTCTCACTGGCACCAGAGCTTAATTTGTGACAACGAAGCATGGAAGCTAGATGTAGTTTTTTTCCTGACCTTGAAGGTACTGTTACACGTGGCTTGCCAGGAACGCATGAGTCTGTCCCTCATCGACCTTCAGCTATGCTCAGTAAATGTAACCATGTTTTCTCACGCTTTTTGCAAATCATTACAGTTTGGCTTCTTAATTAAATGTAAATACTTCTCTATTACCGTCACCTTCCATTGGCTATTATTACAGAAGTTCCAATATAATGGGGTAGTGCAGATTCCCTGTGAGTTTCTGGAGAAGAAGCTGATGAGGGGCTTTGGTTTTTGTAAATAAACGTATTTACTTCCTCAGAGTTGTATCCATAATTTTCTCCTACATGTCCTGTTGCTGTACATGATGAAGTTTGAAATGTACCATGTTTGGCTAAAACATGGTGATAATTTAGAAGCACAAACGGAACTTGTCCGGGGGGTCTCACATCCATCACACGTTCACTTTCAGAGTCATGATCAAGCTTTACAGTCATTCTCTCATCACTGTCCAATTCCTCTAGATTTGTAGCATGGTGACTAATATGCCCATATTTGGGTTCTTTCATACAAATCCTTCTGGTTTGCTCATATACTGAGGGCATTGGCAGGAGATGACTTAATTGTCCTATAGCTTTAGACTGGAAACATTCTGATTTTGGCAGCAAGGAGTTAGCTATTGAGTTTGAAAAAGAACTTTCATTAATGCTCATTTTCTCTTGTAGGTCTCTGTTAAAAGCTAACTTGTTTTCTTCTTTAATGAGGTGGTGAGGTGGCTGAATCCTGGGTTCTATCTTGTTGGGTTTCACGATGCCAGAATCGTAAATCTCTTCTTTGTATCTGCTGCCTGGCATGGGTGCTGTGCAGCTTGTAAAGTTGTCAGACAGAACGTCTTGGCTGTATCTTCTGTTTGATATGGGCACTTGCAGGAAAGAGAAAACATGTTAAATACTGACCAACGAGCTCGTGTAATAGTTAGATTATAACACTTTCTGTGACTGAACTTTAATGCCCATTTGGTTTGGGCCAGATCCAGATCCCACTGAAGACATCAGAAACATTCCTATTTGCCTCTGTGGCTGTGGATAAGTCTCTTTAAGACAGTACTGAAAAATGAAAAAAAAAAAACCCAACCCTTTCAGAAAGACCAACAGTGCTGAACAATTCTGCAAAAGATTTCCATGTGAAGTGCTGTTTGTTTATTTGACTGAATCATTATAAATCAGTGCTGTTATTAATATGGTTACATCAGGGAAATTAAACCAAATAAATATTTGGAAATGTGACCTGCTATCAAAAAAACTTGGCTTTAAGTAAGCTGTTTTCAGAGATTTATCAAACAATTTACTAAAGGATGGGTAATATTAGTTAAATGTCAAGGATTCAATGAGTAGAGTAAAACAGAATTTATTTTTCCTTTCACTATAGAAGTATATTAGACACTCGATCTTGTCAGGAAAGGAGAAAAGAGTGTGTCAGTATCAGTATCTAACTTGTGATACCTAATTTATTATATTAAAAACGTTTTTTGAAAAACAACATAAATACTTCTTGAATAATGTTGCATCTCTGCTTTTAAGGTACTATCATATAATAAAATTATATGTATAATATAAATGTAATTTACAACATACACTGAGAATGTTTGCTTGAATGTGGGAGTACTAAACTGGGTATGCATGGAAAATCAGAAGCTAGATTCTTAAATTTTCACAAGAGTATGAACCTAGAATTTCTGTTCAGACTTTTCCTCTAAAATATATTGAGTAACCTTAGTTTTCTTTTCAATTTCTGCACGGCAGCAGAAACTCTTGAAACAATTGGAATTGTTTTTATCATTTTCTGCTTGGCTTATGCAGCTTTTCCTTTTTGTACGCTCCTATCTATAAATGGTAACAGAAAAAAATGCTGATTTACTCCTATACAGCATGGCTAAAATTAGGCGAGTACTGATTTTTTTGCACTGTCTTGTATGAACAGTTTGACACTTATATGACTCCTCCAAGGCATATTTGAAAGTTTTATGTTAAAGGTTAAATGAGGCACTTACCAAATTTCTCAAATTAAGCCTAAACTCTATTTTGTGTTATGCTCACTGAAAGCCCTGGACACTTAAGTGCCTTTTGTAAAAGGGATTTTCTGTTTTTCTAAAAATTTTATTCAACATCTTAAAAGTTTTGGAGTTTCCCTGTAGTGGTTGCTGACGTAACTGTACCTGCTAATGATTAAATATTCCCTGTACTGTAGTAGACTGGCAAATCCTTCATGTATACCAGAGGAAGCAGAAATAGCTCAATTATACCTGTTTTTATATGCAGAGCTTCATTAATTTCAGAGGGAATTGCACCACATAATTAACATCAGAATTTAAACAGGAATCTGGATCCAATTTCTTCTTGATCACCCACCACTCTCCTTGAAACAACAACCTTTCAAGTTATTCTTTTTAATTTCCATGTATATATTTTGTACCAAGAAGCATATGCAGTACTAAGCAAACTGAATTCTCATCAGCTGTTGAAAAACAGCCCTCTTAGGTCACAAATCAAAACAGGGGTTCGGCCACACACTTGAGTATAACTTGGAAATTTTACCAGTGTAATTATACTACTATAATTTTAACTCCACCTTTGGCATTGTTACTGTGAAATAAGTATCCATGCTGAGAACTACTGACATATAACTAATATGGTTTAACTAATCTGGTATACTGGTTTTAGTGTTTTTCCCACTTGACGCATACACAAGAGAGATGAGTTTGTTCTCCCACTGCAGCATGAAATATTGTTACCTTACGGCACTACTCTAATCTCTGAAAAAAATATTGTCCTTTCTCATTTTTAGAGCCCATGCTTGTAAGAAGCTGAAGCATCATGGCTACTGTTTGGCCCCTGTCTTGTTATCTTCACTTTTGTAATCTCAAATTCTACCGGGCTGATGGCTGTCTTCTTGGTACCAAGAAGGAATTTGCACACTTTGGAGATTTACAGGATATTATCCATTTTGTTCTATCGTGTGTCTCAAACATTATTTTCTTCTCTTTTGTTGAGGAAGAAGGTAAGCGTCTGGTTAATTGCTTGCAGACTTCCATTAAAGTTGTCAGCACATTTCTGGAGTTAGACCAGACAGTTAAGAAAGTCATGTCTGCAGTGCACAGTAGTTTTTGTCTGCTCACATTCAGAACAGTTACTGGAGCTGAACTTAAACCTACTTTTGTCTTCCTTTGCAGACAAAAACCCAAGGATCCCCTGGGAAAGACTCCTCCTGCAAAGTTTTTCACACAGAAGTTAATAGAAAGCTGACCTATTACTCTGTGCTGCCATAGAAGGGCAGCACCCCAGGATTCCTTCCACTCATCTGGCCTGTGGGCTGTTGCCTGAGTACTTGCCTTGACACTTGCATGGGGATCCCATGCTTTCTGCACTTCTCCAGCACTGGAAACACTCTACAGTCATTGAAGTCAGTGCATTAATTTGGAATGCTTTCAGGACCGCTCTTCTGCCAGAGCAATTCAGCTGTGCTGGGTGAGGTAGAGACACTGCACGTCTAAGGTTGTATATCATAGCAGAGTGATAGCAGCTTTCTAGAAGGCCCTTTGTACTTACTTATACTGCTTCCATTCACAGCAGCCTACAACTGCAATAGTGAACTCAGTCCTTCAAGCATCACATCTCTGTTAAGTCTTGCCAAGTAGCTCTGCTTTCCCACTGGCACACAGGGTGCAACTCAGACAAGTAGAGGGAAAACCTGGAGATAAGAGCCCCGTCACCTGGCCTGCTCAGACTTCAGCATCCAACCATCCAAGTGGGAACAGGAAGGCTAATCTAGCAGGTGTTGGTCTTTGTTTAAAACTTATCATGTCTATTCATAGTTACGGTATACCAGAGCAATCTTTCCCCTGTCAAACACGGTTTGCAGTGAGAAGCACTCCCTCCTCACCTTTAAATAGTTCAGTCAAAGATCAGATGGTGCTTAATGGGGAAAGATGCTTGCAGAAAAGGTATTTCATTCACAAACATGCCTTTCTGTACCAAGATGTTAATAGTTAGAGATGCTCCTTGTTCTCTCATTACCCCTGTTTACTTCAGTAAAAATGAAAGAAAGGCATCTTGGAACCAGGTTAAAGCAAAGAAAGACTGGAACTCCGCACTCATCTTCATGCAAAAGGTATGCAGTCCTTATCAGCAGAGTTTTGCATTTACATCTACACTAATCTCAGAAGAGTGTGTACTCCTGACAGTTACTACATGCTCTGAAAATACAAGATGCCAACACTTGAATGTTGACTTGTGGCCCATGATGTTTCGGTATGTTTCCTAATCCTTTGTACAAGAGAGCCTTCAGAGAAGAAGAGCAATTACTCAATTGCTCTGAGTTTTGCTGAAGACCAATGAGCAGAGCAGCAGGGCCACTGTACTGCTCAGGTCACGCATTCCTGTGTCATAAAGGCATATTGATATTCCTCCATGACAAGCAACGCAAAGATACAACAAGTCTTAATACTGTTCATGCCCATGAAAAAGATGGGTTTTAGATTAGCTTGATATCTGTGCTGTGTCCTGGTCTGAACCCTAATTGCAAATAATCTGCGGCATAGGCTGATGTTGTAACTACTCTACTCTCCATTATTCTCCCTCCAAAAACAATAAAGACCTCTTTGCCTCTAGCGGAATACAATTTTCAAAGCAGATGTCATATATTTCTTCCAGTAGCCACAGGCTAAACCTGGGGGGTGGTTTAGGGGGGGAAGATAGACCAATGCTTTTTTACAGATTTTCTTAGTATCCTTCATCGTTTCCTGAGTTTTGGCATGATTAGTGGCACTAAGCTTCACACAGATAGTACAGACTGGCCAACAGCATAATTTAATGAGAAGGAGATACTGTGGTACCCAGTAATTTATCCATTCAACGTACAAAGGAAATGTCCCTGACTAAGAAGATGGTTCTCTTCTCTGAAGTGAGTTTCTTTTCTGATGACTAGGCCAGCTGGAAAAAAAGTGGAAGATGCTTCAAAACCAGATTCTGAGGCAGCAGCGTCTGATTTGCAGGCAATTTTATCTGCTACGTGCTTTTCCAGAGCTTTGATGACTTGGCATGATCATCTTAAAATCTCTGATCTCTCCCAAAGAAGCTATTTTCCACAGAGAAAAATGTCTCTGGCCTACGGCATTTTTGGCAGATGCCTCTGTGGATGAGATGTGGAATAGCCCTAGCATCCAACCCGGTTGCCAGATGTCATATTTGGCATTGCCTTTGGATTGAAGATAATGACGCTAAGCAGATCCTCTCTGCTTTGAAGCTTACTGGCTGTCAGTTTTTCAGTGAACCGCTGGAAAAAGCAGCAGTTGACAATGTAAGGAAGATCAGATGCCCCTTTCAATTTCAAGCAAAAAGTCGCTTCCAAAGGTTCAGATTTCTCTTCTGCCACCAGCCTCAGCAAAAGCACAACAGGGCTAATTCTACCTCAGGAGGAAACAAACTCTGAAACAACGAGATATAAATCCTCTTTGCAGTGGAAGCGCCATTTTTCTTTCCCCTCTTATAACACTGTGTGTGAACTCAAGAAATGATCACTGACCAGGCCTGAGTTTGACCATATTCTTTTTTCCTTCCTAAATAGTACAATTGTAAGTGCTTTTGCAGATAATTAATTGTACCAAGGCAGTTTTCATCAAATGCCCAAAAGCTAAACATCCATTAAAATACATCTGTGCTCAAAAGAGAACCCACATATTCCAACTTAAGCAACAAACTCTTGAGTAGAAGTAAGAACCACTGGTATTACAGCTACATTTTCCTGTTCATGAGGACATGGTGAAGGTATGCATGCATGATGAAACTGAATAATGCCAGGAATTGCTTGCAGTTTTTTGTTGGTATTTTTTTTACGCTAACATATTTAACAGTATTCCTGTGGATTCCTTCTGACTTAATATATTTACTAGGAGTTATCTGCCCATATCAACCGACTGATGGTAAATTGCCTGTCTGCTGCTATGCTCACTGGGCTTTTCTGGCAAATGTTATGGCCACGATCAATTTTACAGGCTGTTCTCTGAACAGGCTGTTCTTTCCACATCTGTTCACAGTGTATCTCATGGCATCCTCTGACCAGCAAAAGGCATGGATCTACTTTCTCAGTCAGTCTCATGGCATGTTAGTCTGGAAGTGGAGAAGAAAAGCTAGGCTGACTTCTGTACACCTAGCATAGCTTTGTTTCTGCAGACTTACTGGGGATCTTATACTTATCCTCCAAAGATGCAGCTTTTTTTTTCTTTTCTGCAAAGATACAGCATCTCTAAAAAGGACAAAATAATTTCTTATTTTTGGTCTAAAGCTACTACTTTTCACACCCAGTCCCCAACAGCAACAAAAGCAAATCAGCATATTAGAGGAGTATGAACTCAGAAAAAGCATTTAACCTGCACTATGCTGCAAGAAGAGCTTCAGTCTTGCTCATTTTCAACCTAAACACAGAATAGTAAAAAAAAAAAAAGGTACAGTAAGCTAGGTGACGTCAATCAGCTAGGTGAGATCAAATAGTCCTGTGAAGGACAAAACCCTGGGCGGAAGTTATTTGCTCCTCTGTGGGAGACACATTCAATGTCTGATACTGTCTTCTGTCTGATATAGCAAGCTCAGCTTTTAACACCTGCAGGTATTCCCTTCAGATCTAAGATATCTAGTGTTCTGCCCCTAAGTGAATAAACACTTGTTTCTGGTACTGAAGAATCTTTAGCCTATCTTTTCTAGATTTTTGTATTTTAAATTTCTACTACTGCTTCCTCTATCCCATTCTTAATGAAGCTAGAAGAAAGGAGTGTTTCCATCAAACTTCATAACAGTATGTCAACCAGTTAGTTTTCATCAGTGATTTTTAACTAATCAAAATGATGTATGCAGATAGATGTAATGTATATGAGATCTAAGGACTAGAGTGTATCTTCAGTTTGTTTACATTTGCAAGGTTGCATTTGCAAGGTTATTTCTTATAGGTTGCCACCTCAGAGAAGTCAATGTCTTCAGTCCTTCCTCCAAACTCTTTAGGCTGACCATCTATATAGAGAGATAATGCAGTGGATGGGGGAGGACCATTTTTAAAAGAAGTAGAAGACAGTGCATTTAATTTACTCATTCACTGTAGTAACTGTAAGGTAAAGACACTCAGAATGGCTTCATAGTCAGAAAGGACAGCGTTCAATTTTTATGGAAATAGATCATGTTTATTTTAATTTCTGTGTGTGAACTGAAGTACATTTTTTCTTTCAGACTTCAGCAATGGCTTACCTAAGCAATTCCACTAAATAACTCTGATAGTGCAAAACATGAAGGTAAATTACGCTAATATTAAAGGAGGTGGCATCTCTCCCCAGTTCTAAAAGTTATTCTAGTTAATGTTTTTGCAACTGATGCTTTGATAATATTCCTAATCACGTGCTGATAGTAATGGGAAGAGGGATGAACATATAAATACTATAAACATAGCACATTTTACTGTTTCTGATTTTCTGTGTTTCCTAAACACATTGTAATCCCTGATTTCAAACTACAATTATAAATCTTTCCCACACACCTCACAGCTTTTCTTTTCTTTTTTTCTTTTTTTAAAGTGACACCCACCTTCATAACTCTGTGCAAGATTATGTCGGATGATGTTCACTGGCTGATCAGGCAGATTTTTGGATGGTGACTGGCTGTTGGGTACCAAGGAGTTGGCATAATGCCACTGGCATTCTCCATTTGTCTGCAGCGTACTCAAGAAAAATCGAGCCACTTCACAAGGTGCTCCTTGAGACTGCCCAAACTTTGAAGGTAGCATTTGCTTTTTGCTGCTGAAGACATGAGAATCTACAGGGAAGTGTCCATAATGGTAAGAGAAAGGCAAGCTATACGACGGGGCATATAAAAGTTCACTGTTTTCTGAATGGAAGTTTTGTTCTTGAATGGTGGCAGCATTCACTGCAGGGCTGGATCGCCAGTTTCCCACCTGGCTGCATTCCAGTTTGTCTGTTTGGAATGAGCTGTATTGCTGGGAGAAAGAAAAAAAAAAAGGGAGGGGAAGAGAATTAAATGACTTAACTTTTATATGAAACCGCCTAATATATCATACAGACACCCAAAGCTGGGCCTCCTTGAACTGCAATCTCACTGGCTAAAGGGACCGGCTTACCAGCACATTTAAAATTCCTTTTCTTCACAATAACTTTATGTTCACTTAACACAAGAACAAAAAACTATTTTGTCATCCTGATGTTAAGGGTTTACGTGATAATTTTGCCAGTTGAATTTTAGCTAGTAAGTGTAGGCAGAGGGCAGAAGTTTGTTGCAAAGTATTGGAAGTCACTGAGGAGTAGCAGACCATGGATATGATTTTGCATATGTTGGCACGTCAAGCTATAGAATGGTAGGAAGACGAAATCTGTCTCTTGCATTGGTTTCTATCACAATGATCTTCTCTTCCCGCTCTCTCATAGCCTGCTCTCCAGACTCCAAGTGCTTTTCGGGGTCTCACTGTTTTGAAAGTAGTATATGCGCTAGCTGCATTCACTGCTATTTTGAGGTAATAGTAGCCCCTTCCAGCAGTACTCATTGCAAATTCTCTGGATGTCTCATGGTGAGTGTCAGTCTCACCAACTTGGTTTTATGGACTATCTCCATAGTTTCCTTTCACATCTGATTCTAGCTCACCCGGTGACAGTGAGAGATATTCCAAATCCCACTCCTGGGCTCTGTTTTCTAGGATTTATTCTTATGATGCATTCTCCAGCATAAGGAAACTGCTAATACCTATGTGACATTAAGAACTCTGCATATCAATAGTGAAGGATGAATTCTACACTAGCTCAAATTTTCACCACACAGCTCTCCTTAGTACTTGTTTTTCTTCCTTTTATCAGGAGAGCACATTGGTTTTGAAGTACTTTATGTATCCAGATCTAAAAGTTTTTGAGTTTGCGTCACTCGCCAGAGTTGGTTTTTTTCTACCTGTGTTGTCCACTCCAAGAACAAAAGGATCTGATTGTGTTCTGGCCTACAAGGGAGTTCCTGTGACAGGGCATATAGTCAGTTTTACAGTAAGTTCAGTTCTGGGTGATGTCTATCCTATCCCTAGCACTCTACCACAACAATTGGTAAGTAAATATTGCTGAAAAACTTACCTGTTGTGGGTAAGGTGTTGTTCTGAGTTTTGCCTTCATTTTACTACTTTTGGGTTTTACTATTTTCCTTGTTTCCTGCGAGGTAGATACTGAGTTTCTGCATGAAAACTGTGACTTAGAAATGGTAACCTGGTCCAGTGATAACTGAAGTTCCTTATACTCAATATCTCTGCAAAAGAACAGTTCAATAAATTACATACTCAAACATACCTAACAAATCCAAAATATCGCCTTTGAAAATACATGTTAGCTTTCACAATATTTTCATTTTCATTCTTCCAAGATTTTCACTGAGTTTGCAGTGCAAGTCTGGGGATGTCAGCAGGCAGTGGATTTTATGGTCTGACCCCATCCTCGTGCAAATATATCACAAACATTCCCCTGGGAACCACATTAACATCTTTGTACTAAATGTCCTTGCTCTCTGAACTTAAGCTGTGCCAACTTCTCAGCCATCCATGGTATCCTGCAGTTTGGAATCACAGCCATGTCAGCTGACAGAAAGACACAGATCAATTAATATCTTGTCTCCTCCATCAGGAATTGGTCTCTGGCCTGGCTCTCACAATTAGCACCAAGGAAAAGAAAAAAAGCCATGTTCCTTTCCTGTCAGTGCAAAGTGCTTGCAACTAGACCACAGGAGCTGCACTGTTGTTTTTCTGATAATCTCTAGACTTTCATTTCTGGTCTGTTCTGTTCAGATTTATCTGCCCCACAAATACGGCAGATTTTTGTATAAAAGAAGCTAAAAACCAAATCAAGAACAGACTGTGGATCATATTTTGAAACATTAATTGATACAGTTCTAATGATTAAATGGTCTCCCCTGGTTTTGTCAGTAACAACAGTGTAGCATGTTCTTGAAAGGATAACTAGAAAAAAAAACCTACTTCTCTCTCAATTCCTATCTAGAACTCATTTCCATCACTTTTTGATAATTAATAACCTGGAAGTAAATTCAACTCAAGAATATGCTGTTATATCCCTGGCAGAGTTTCCTCCTTTTTAGCCAAATAACTTCCCCCAACTCATGGGACTCGGGGAGGTTGCAGGGTTGAGTATTTCCCTCATGCTGTTGGCTCTGTACAGGAATGAGGGCAGCATTAGCCAGTGTGTCTAGGGCTGAGTACCTATTTCAAGTAGTTTAATGAAACACCCTATGATTTCTCAACTCGTGCACTTTAACCCCTCGAAGTCAGGTATCAGAAACAATGTTGTAACATGGAAACACACATGATCCTACTACACACATCATGCAAACATGTCTTACTTTCAAGCCAGATAAGAAATGGACCAGCCTAGACAAAGATGTCTCATTCCGAGAAACATTCAAGGCCAGGTTGGATGGGGCTCTGAACAATCTGATCTGGTTGAAAACGTCCCTGCTCCTTGCAGGGGTGTTGGACTAGATGACCTTTAAAGGTCCCTTCCAATCCAAACCATTGTATGAATCTCTGATTTTATAAATAAAAGAGTGTATAGTTCCCTACTTTTTTACACTATTCAACACAAGGAGTGTCCACTATCCCTTTTCTTTCTTTTCACTCACAGATAGTCTCTTCAGTCACAGTCTGTTTCACTATTACTTATCACTCTTACTCCATTTCTATCTTTCTCAGATTTATGTTAAGATAGAAACTTTGTAGCACCTTCATTGCTTGAACTAGAATTCATAAGCTGCAGGTCCAAACCATTGTATGTTCACCAGCTTAGTGGGAGCTACTTGCCATTGTGAGAATGTAGTCTTGCCATGAGTATCTGTGCAACCCAAGGCAAGTGATGGAATCCTCAGTAACGCCCCTGTCTCTGAAAGGAGTAATGCTTCCTACCATATCTCTGTCTCCCCAGCTGACACTGTAAGCTCTACTGGGTAGCAGTAGCTTCCGCTGTGTCTGGACAGCCCCAGCCTAGTTCTGATGCTAATTGCAGAACTGGGGTCCGGGTCTAATGCAAATGGCTACAAGTGATATTACATTCATGCATATGGTGTACAAGGTAATCATCAGGAATACTAGCTCTTTTTAGCTCAACGTAACTAGAAGAGAGAGGATATAAGGAGCAAAAAGTGGCTGTAACATGCAAGCACAAAATGGTACTGGAAGACCCAGTACAGCAAACTTAAGGGATTTCATTAGTAATGAATCAATTACTGATAACACACAAAATGAATCAATTACTGATAACACATAATGGTACAAAGTATTTTGACTTACGTAAGGACATAATTGACACTCACTATGCAGTGAGGCCGAGATGAACGGCTGTTGTGCACAATAGTAGCGTAGCTCTGTACCCAGACCCAGCCTCCATGCTTGGACAGTAGTCGATAGTACTTGGTTGTGACTTGGCCTTTCACCAACACTGTGAATACAATACAAAAAAACATTTCACATTGTTTGGACTTGGGACCATTTCCTGGAGAAATTTATTTGCAAGGCAGGGACTGTTCTCCCTCCTCCCCCTCCCTTAAACCTCCTTCTCCTCCCACCAAACTTTAAATAGCTCCCCTGCAAAGGTATCTGTCCTGCCCCTTTACATAGTTTCACAAGGTCACATTATTGTTTACAAATAGTATGTTGCAACTATTAAGATTTGTCTTCCTTCTTTTCCAGTTCCCCCTGCTCTCTTATGTTTACATTCTGCAAAAACACTTACTGTTTCTAATCTTCTGACTGAAAAACAAAGGTTCAAGGCAGTAGAAGTATTTTGAAGTGGACACAACTAGCTTGAATTTTTCCAGTATATTTGGAAGCACTTTTGCCATTCAGAGCTTGATTGATTACTGTGTATTTTGCCATGTATTTTATGCTATGATGTTTTTTCCTCTGTAAGCTCTACATTTTAAAGTTTGATTTAAAAGGCCAGAATTAAAATGCTATTTGGTTCTTAAGCACATAAATAAAGACAAGGCCAGAGAGGTGAGTCAGTTAGATATCATCTAGAAATGTAATCCTCTATCCACCAGTTTGGATTCTCTGTGAACAAAGAAGTTTTGGCATAAGGCTATGCTATAATAGGAGCTGTGCAACATCTCTAAATCTCTCTAGCCACAAATATTTCTGGTTCAGTGCCAGGCATTTATCTAATAATTCAAGACAATGTCCAGCCTTTGAAGGTGGTTCTTCTCTTGTGTGACCCTGGAGCATTCCCCTAGGAAATGCCGTCTCCTTACTCTTCTGTACAGTCAATTATTTGTTTTAAATTAGGACATAAGGGACTGAGCTTACTACACAAACTGTATCCAAAAAAAGTGATCAATAGCAGCAATTCCTTTATATAATACATATATATATAATACATATATAATTATTAAGAAATGGAATTACTGCTTGCAAATGTAGGGCTTATACTAGACTGAAGTTAGTAGCAAAGCTCACTGTAATTTTGTTCTTTCATTGTACATGCTTGGTGCAGAAGCAGATACGTAAGGAAATTAAACAACTTTCTTTTTCAGATAACTCGTAGAGCAAATGACCACTTGAAATGAAAATATATGGCCTTATAATTAGTATTCATAGAAGATTTTTCTGACAGAGAGGGCATCCAACATTAAATTGGAAACTAAAGAGTGCATAATCTTTGGAGGTTTGTTTACCGTTTGGTAATTAACAGTATGGCTATCAGTCATTGTTGGGGGTCGGGTTTTTTTTTGTTAATTTGTTACTTGGGGGAGTATAACATTGTAATTTCAATAGTAACCAGAAACTGCAATAATGTGAATAATGTGAATAGCCCATTGTAAGGCTGACAGAAATAGAAGAGCAAGAGTTCTTGTTCTTGCTAAAAGATCCTCTAAAAGTCTGTAGCATATAGGTCATCTCTCTGGACTGCTTATTACTCTTCTATCCATCTGCACACATCACAATATATTTCAACTTTTCTTCAAATCCAGATAAACACCCTAAGAAAATCAAGCTTACAAAATGGCTATAGACAGGTATTTCTGAAAGTGTAAGTTCTCTTTCCATTACAGGCTATGGTATCCATTTGTTCAGAAAGCAACAAGATAAACAGCAACATTTTGCAGGACATTCAAAACCCATCCTTGCTGACACCAAGCCACTGCTATTTAGAGTTTGAAGTGTCTCTATTAGATATCAGCTTTTTGTCTCATACTTGCCAATGTCTTTTTTCACACCCACATTTCTACATAGAGTACTCTGTGAGGTGGAGGTGTGCATATGTACAGATATTTAACAAAATAATGAGGAATATGTATGTAAGTGTGTTAACACACCTACAAAATATGAAGGCATGAAGTGCTCTTTAAGTGCAATATATTGCTCCAAGGTAAAAGTCTTGTAGCTGCTACTCAAAGATTCAGTGAAACAATGCCAAATAAATCTGTTCTAAAACTATTTGTTAATAATCAGCCATAAGCCATGGAATCACTGTATTTCTTGGTGTTCTGTAATCCAAATGGTCCAGTTCTAGGAAACAATGCTTACATTTTGGCCCAGATTATCTAACAGATATTTTATTTCAGAATTCAAAATGCCTTACTACTCAGTCTTCCAAAAGATAAATTAATTCTGTAATGGATCACTAGCTATAACAAAGTTCTTCCATGTGCTTTGGGACTAATTTTGACTTTCTCTCTCTCTCACTGATTTTTTTTAAATCCTTGTTTTAGGTCTCTCTCTCTCACTGATTTTTTTTAAATCCTTGTTTTAGGTCTGTTTTAAATCTTTAAAAGATGCGAAACCCACTGAGGCCTACAATGTTCAGCTTTCCTTCTTAATTATATGGACAAGCCAATATTTCTCCTGGGACGGGGGAGGACTCCGTGTCTCCTGCATTTTTAGCAATCTGGGGAAAGTCTGACCTTGGCTAGGGGACAGTAGCTGCGCTTCTGATACAGTAAATGAGGTAAATTTCCATTTGGCTCTGTGTTAAATTATCCTTTTTGATGCTGATTGGGAAACCTCAGAAATGGGAGTGAGGTAAATCCACTACCAAGACAATCTGTGCAGGCTCAGACTTCTTGGTGGCCTCCACTGCAATCAAATGGGGAGGATTCAGTGGCTTTAGCTTTGGCTCTTAGATATGCCATTTGTAACTGGGTGTTCCGCTGTTGTGGTTCCCTCCTGGTTTAGCAGGCAAGCTGAAAAAAGCACTGGGCTGGCTGGGCTAGTCCTTCTGGTCTGTCATAGATGGCTATTTTAAAACACTCCAGCAGGCTCATGGGCATGTGGCTGGAAGTTCCTAGCCTGCACTTAAGAATACCACTAAGAGAAATGGACTTCTCAGTTCTACACTCACAGCAGTTGTTGTTTTACCTTCCCTGGAGCACACAACCTGGCATGTGATCAGTCCAGCCCTCAAGCAGCGTGGTCAGTGGACAGTGCCCTAGCAGACTTTACAGTTCGTTCACCCTCCTAAAAAGTAGTACAGCTCTGCCAGAAGGCTTGATTGCTGGGGGAGCAAAAGTAGACTCAATGCCATGGACAGAGTGTAAACTGTGCTCTGCTGTAAGATAGGTTCTATAAATACATAGGTTGACTTCCAGGAAGCAGCAAAACAGCTTGGTGATGACATCAGCTAGGTCTGGGGCTTGCCTTGCCAAGGCACAGAGATGTGACTCTTGTAAAAGTTTATGTGGGAAGAGCAATGATGTTACAACATGTGGGATGCACAAAATCCTCCTCACAGAGAGATGATGGTACAAATGAAGTGATTTATCTGAGGCCAGAAAAATATTTTGTCTATACTGGAACAGAGGAATATTTTATCTATACTGGAACAGCTTCTCT
Source organism: Ardeotis arabs (assembly GCA_011801015.1). Taxonomy (NCBI): domain Eukaryota; kingdom Metazoa; phylum Chordata; class Aves; order Otidiformes; family Otididae; genus Ardeotis; species Ardeotis arabs. The sequence continues at coordinate 16,666 of JAAGAY010001914.1, forward strand.
ATCCTGTCTTTTAGAATGCGAGATCCTTAGGCAGGGGCTTATTATTTGTGTAGCCACATTTCCCCAGTTGAGAGCAAACACTGTGTATATTGATGGTGCTATAGAAATAAATAACGCTAGTTCAAACATCAGAAGCTTTTTCATATAGCTGG
>JAAGAY010001915.1:0-17361 GCA_011801015.1 Ardeotis arabs
CTATTAGAAAACCACTTTCTTAAGGAACAAGCTGCAGTGAATAAACTAAACAAAAGAGATATCCTAATGAAAATGACAGCACAGCAGGTACACTTGTGATTTAGTGTCATTTCTCTTTGCATACTGCAAATTGTCAAGCATTTCAGGTATAAAAAGTAAAACCTTCTATTCTGTGCAGGATAACTGCTGCAAATTGCCAACATGTAGATATTTTAATAACAAGGCAAACATCAGCAGCTACCTGAGGTATTTATCAGCCTGCACATCTTTACATTTACTGTGGATCACTCATGATCATTCCTTTGTGTACTGTAGTACTTACTCTCATGAATTTGTATGCTCCTGGACATATAGAGAGATTGTACAAGGTGATTTATATTTTGCTAAGTGGTACAAAGCAGTTTTATCACTGAATCAGTGGCTAGCATTTCAATTTTATTGGTTATCTTTGCGTAGATCTGCCTCGGGTAAAATTCTAACACACTCATGACATAAGGAACGTATTTGGGTTTTATTCAGTTATTAACCACAGAACTTAGGAGGTAGAAGGAGATAACTCTCATGTGTCGCAGAACAGTGACGTGCGTTGTTCATGTTGGCATACATACACATTTAGGGTTTTATTGTATTTACCTTAAACATGTAATACATGAGAATCTCATGAGAAGACAGACTTTGAATTAAAAAGATCATCAGGATTTAAAATTTCTACTAAATGAGACACGTGGCAAAGTTTGGTTGCTGTGCAGCCGTTGAGTGTGGCTCTTCTCGCATCTCTCCTAAGACCAAAGGGCAAGTTTTGATGCTCTGATCACCTTTCCTCTTGTCCTGTTTCTCTCCTTTTCTTCCTCATGGCAACATTTCAGTGTATAATGGCAAGCCTAACACCAGTCATTCCCCGGAGAGGACGGAAGGTACAGAGTTGAAACTTGCATAAATTAACAATGGGAATATCAATATTTACAGAGAAACCCCCAACGTATTTCAGAAGGAATCGAAAGCCATGTGAGAAGGGAAAAAGAGAGAATGCTATTTTGCCTCATTCCCCTCTCACCCTCCCTTCCCTTTACGTCTTCATCAGATAGAAAATATGTTAAGAGCCATAAGGTCTGGTCTAGGATTGCTGGGTCCTGAAAATTGGCAGTGATTTCAGTTTCAGTTTTGGGTACACAAGGAAAGCAGAAGCCTCTGCAAAATTGGGTTTTTGTAAACAAAGTCAAAATTAATATATAGTTGTTTTAAAACTGATTTGTATGCACAACACAAAAGTATAAATGACTTCACCAAGATTTATTGATTCATGTCAAGGCATCATTACTTTTCAAAGTGTGAAAAATGATCATATATTTATGACCTGCCGACTGAAGCTGTTTTGTGAATTAGCAAAAGCTCTGGAGAGGAGCAGCCTAATTGCATTATCATAGAATCGGAGATGGTTGTCAATTTTCCCCCATTTAGCTTTTCTACTTTAGTTTGTTAAAATGAAGGTGCCATACGTTGGTTGAATTCACTAATACCCTGATGAATGAGGTATTTTCCCAACAGGCTCACTACGAGTATAAACAGTGAATTAGGGATGATAGGTCATCAATCATATCTCCTTCAAATAGATCTTTGCCCCAAGATTATTTGTTATATATTAAGAGCATTTACAAAGTTATCATAGAAAATACTCTGATGAAAAGACACTAAGTTGACCTTAATTCCTTCTTAGTGGGTTTGTAAGGGAGTTAGTCTGCTCAGACAGATATCCCTGTGTGATGGCATACTCATATCTAGTTTTGATTTTCTGCATTGACAGTCTTTGTTTCTTTTATTTTTTTAAAGATTTGTAATTTTCATAGTCCTCCCCTTTAATATATCTATAGGCTATGGCTGAAATTCAGCATCTGCTCTGAATTTTATGTGATTATTTTCATAGGTTTGAGGGTGTTCTGGATTTCAAGAGCTATGCTGGTTACCATTTTTATAGGAAACCGTCATTTATGCTCTTCTTCAGAAAGGTGTTTAATCATCACTGGGGCAGCGTCTCTGCACACGCTGTACTGTAAGCAAGCGTTTCATCTCCATTGATGAGCACCAGCCCCTGGTGGAAGTTAAGCATATGTTTAAGCACTGTCCTGGCTGGAGGCACTTTCCTGGCTGTTATCCTTAATTTAAACCAAAAAAGGTCAAAGGCAATCTATAATTCAGAGCATCTTTCACCTCCTGCAATGTGACTATGGCTGGCTCCAGCTGTGCTGCTGAGTCAGGGGGGTAGGCAGAGCAGGAATTCATCCATAATTGCGTCCTGTGACCAGGGCTGCGTCACGTGAGACCCCATAACAAGCTGTGCTAATAATGTGCTAACAGATGCGGGAGGGCTTCTGCTCCTGCTCCCAGCAAATCTATGACTTATCATGCTTATTAAGCTGGAGGTAAATTTGCCCTTCAAAGATGCACATCCAACACCCACTGAAATCAGCAGGACAGTGCAGCAGGACTGGTGTCAGCGATGCCTCAGCCCGTTTGTTTCCCCAGCTGCTTACGGAGCTCCCCCGTTGTGTCCCTTTGGTTTCCAGCCAGGAAGGTGGTTGGTAGGTTGGGCAGGGGCCAGCCACCATGCCCAGGGCAAGAGCAGAGGAGCAGAGCTCCTTCCCCACACGTTGGGTGCTCCCCGTCTCCAAAGTGCTGCCTTTTGGGACATGCTGGCCCAGAAGCTGCACTTCATGTTTAGTAGTCCTCAGTGGACTAGTGTTCCTAAGAATTTGTTGGGGTCATCATCCACTGAAGTGCAATGTCTCAGGCACAACAGCATGGCAGAGAGGGGAGAGAGGATAGACTGGAGCAATTATAAAGACCTAAGTGCTGGGTTTGTAGGGTGTTTACATCCAAGGGTTGGAGCTTCACACAGTCAGTCTTTACTGTGGGGTAACGCAGCCACCACCTTCAACAAGGAGCTGTCTGGACACTGGAAACCGGGCCCAAATCCCCAGAGGATCCTTTGTTTATCTCCACGATGAGCAGTTACTCACATTGATAGAAAATGTTAATGCTCTACCACTTACTTTAGAGTTGGAGTTGTTTTTTGTTTTTTTTTTCCCCATCACAGGCTTTCAAACATGGCTGTAGCCAGCACCCGTATGCTTATGCAGTCCCATCTTGAATGGTACAGCCTAATTCTATTGCCTTATTTAGTTCCTTGTGCTCAGACTCCAGCTGGAATATTTTCAGATCTTAGGTACAAGAGAGGCACTTTTACACGTTGGTCACATTTAAATGCTTTCATGAAAGGCCCTGTAGTTGGATGTGAAGAACACAGCCTCCACCACTGCTCCTCCTAATTGCAACATCACGGGCATCTTTCTGAGAAGTCCCAAGGAGGCTTTGAGGACCATCAAATTACAGACATGAATTTGAAACCTTGTTACTATTCATATAATAAAACCTTTGTTCACACAAGTGTTGAGGAAACCCAAAGGAGTGCTAACACAGTGTGTGCACATTCTGACTCACCTAGATATTTATGAATAATTTTTCCCATTAGGCAAACAGTTAACATTTCCAACACGTGAACCTGCTATTACCAAACTGTTAAACATTGAGGAGAGAAGAAAACTGATTCCTGGACTGAAGCAGAAATGTCACAGAAAGCGAAATGTTTGTCAGACTTCTAAATGATTTTGTCTGAAGAAGAGTGGACTCTTGCATAAGACAAGTAACACTTCCCATAGACAGATTTTATCCAGGAATCTGCTCCCATTAGCGTGGTTCTTTTATGATGCACTTTTTCTGGGGAAGTAAATCCTTCAGAAACTTTGCTGTATTCCTGTTCCCACCACTGGCACCACATGTGTTGCAGAGCTAGAACTGCAAAGGGGATTCAGACTTAGTATTCAGCAGCGAGAATTCGCCAAATTGATTGTTTTCATTATTCAGCAGGCTAAAGGATGGGTCAAGTAGATATGACAAAGAATGTGTAGATGTGGCACTTCAGGACATGGGTTAGTGGACATGGTGGTGTTGGGTTGATGGTTGGACTTGATGATCTTGGAGGTCTTTTCCAACCTTAAAGATTATATTGTTCTGTGATTCTATTCTATTCTAAGGTAAACGTGCGAGCAAGCTGGAGGAGATTGCATGGTACTGGCTGCCCCTTTCCTCGCTGTACCCTGCGTTGGCTGTGACTTTAACAACCCTTAAAATTCACGGTGAAACTTTAAAGACAGAAAATATCTTTAAGGAAAGAAAGAATGGTAGCTCTTTCATGAGGTTAGTGCTTCCTTTGAGAAAAAGCAAGGAGGTTTAGGAGAATGGGGAAGGTGTTATTGTAACAGAAACATAAACTAAAGTGGGCTATTTCTAATTTAACAATGGGTGGCCCTGTTTTTATCAGTTTATGGTACCGCGTGTTTTTGTCTTCTTGAACACTCTTCTTTTGTCATTCAGCTATATAATCACCACCTTTTGTAAGATAATCACAGGTAATTAACTTTGTAACTGTTCTTGTCCTGTTAGACTAGTAATTGCCTGTCTCTGAATCACATATCCAGGAGGTTTCTCAGATAAAGGAAGATATGATCTATCTGTAATTTCAAGTCTTTTGACAACTGATTGAGGGCCGATTGTTTTACATATGGTGATGTATTTATGGCAATTCTCACTTTGAGAGTGGTTCTGAAAGGCTAGACTGAGATTGAACCACACATCCAAAAAATGCATCGCCGGTAACAGTGAGCTCTGTGCAATCTAACTAGACAGAGCATTTAAATTCTATTAATTTTATGCTCTTTATAACTTCGATTTACCTTTAGATGTACTGCACTGAGGACCAAATGGAACAATTCAGGTCTAAATAAAGAAAATAACAATAGCTTTATCAGTTTGGAACAAAAGTCCATCTTACCCAGTAGTCAGTCCCTGAGAGTAAGCTAAACACCAACAGTTGCTTGAAGAGGAAGAAAACAAACCGTGGCAAGTGTAGTGAAATTTTCTCAGAATATGATCCTGGCCTCCAAAGATCTTTATCTCAAGGGCATTTTGAGATGCAGGTATAGGACTCTAATGGAACAACCTTTTTGTGGTTTTCTACCACGAATTTGTCCACTTTTGAATCACCTCTTAGTGCATCAGACATGGATGCAATATGAAGTGTTCACATTCATTCTGTGATCTGGAACTCCACAACTTAGGCACAAAGTGTATGAAAGACTACGTTCATTTGTCTGCTTTGAACCTGCTGTTTCATGTTATGTCCCTATTACTCACCCTCATAATTTTGTAAATGTGCATCGAATTTTTCTTCAGTATTTTTTTTTTCCAGCCAGAAGAGTCCTAGCCCACTCACCTATTCCTCATACAGAAGGAAAGGGAAATTATCTTTGCACCCATTGCCCTTGAATGGGCTGCAGACTAACGAACATGTTGTATGTTGTATGCCCAGAAAACTTAAAATTGCTAAATATTACTATCTAATATTATGTGACTCAACACTATTTTACCCGATATGTTGCCATTGCGCTAATAATTATTGGGAGAGGAAGCAAGGAAATATAAATATAAATCGCTCATCTTCAATGCTGTTGTTGCTTGGTTAGTTGGTTGGCATATTTTTTATTTGCATTTTAAGCTCAACTGCTTAGTATCTGAGGGTTAATTCTTCTTGTACTGATGCTAGGTTTTGATCTCTGTGGTGGACATGGACTCATGTAAAATAATATTTTGGGAATGGAGAATCGGTGCCATTTTGTCTGTTTGTTATTGTTCTACTTACTAGAGCAACATCCTAGAAGAAAAATGTCGTTGTAGCCCAGACTGGCTGCTCCAGGTCTTGTAGCTTCAGACTAACTTTCCTGGAAGGCATGAGAGAGGGCTTTTGCAAATTCTCATCAACAAGCTTTCTAGGGAAACAGCTCTGGGGTGGAGAAACTGGAAGGCAGCAGCCCAGCTCTTCAAACCTGCAGCCCTTCACTCGATGGGTAGCAAGACGTTGTGCTCTCTGCCCTGGTACATTCCCTCCTCAACAAAACTGATTTGAAGGAGTTTGGGATTTTGCCTTCACAAGGGCACCTAGAAACATTCTGCAGAAACACAAACTCCAATGCACTGCTTCATGTTGTGGTCAATTTAAACGAGAGTTTGTTGCTTCCACTGTCTGAAGAAGGGAATATTTGAAAGCAGTGCCAGGAATCATGGAAAATAAAACAACAATAGGCAATTTGCAGATACTTGTAAATTGTTGCCATTATGAAGACATAAAGCTCTTTGTTCATTGGTAACTAAATATAAACAAACTTTCAATTAGTTTTTAACAACATGTGAGAGGAAAATGTGTTGGAGCATTTTATATTCAACTAACTTAGGTTTAGTATAGGCTAAAAAAGCTTTCCCTATAATACCTGTCATTTGTATTCAAACTTTTTATTATTACAGAAAGAAGTCATTTTTTTTTAAATCAGAGCTCAGAATATTGAAGCTAAGAATCCCAGGAATAGCTATATGTCATGTTAGAAATTATAATTTTGCTTGACTGTAATTTTACTCTAGTTTAATTGAATATTGGCAGAAATTTGTCAGGTATGTGGTAAGCCTCTATCACGTGGAACCCGGTCTGCATATCGTAAGAGAAATAATGTAGTCTGGCACAACTACAAGTTATTGAACTTTATGCGGTAATCATTTAGTGAAATTCTGTGCCCTGTGTAATGCAAGAAGCTAGATTAGATCATCATGATGGTTCTTTCTGGCCTTAAAATAAATTGAATCTATAATATAAAATTGGCTTAATTCAGGTTAATCATAATCGCTGAATTTTGCCACATTTATATATGTTGAGACTCATTAATTTCAGGAGAATTACTCACCATTCTGTGCACTGGGAAAGAATCAGACCCATGTTAACAAATGTCACAGTGCAAAAGGGGTTTGAATAATGAGAGAACACACAATTTGAAACAACCTGATGGCTTATAAATAGTACGTTAAATATATGAACTACCAAGGTGAAAATACTTTGTTCCAGTATCCATAAAGCTCAAAATACTGTTGCAAGGAGAAGAACAGTGAGGTTAAGGCAGGAACTGAAAACCTCTACCCTCTCACCAGCGCAGATCAGTGCTTGCAGCATCTTTTTCCATCCTCCACAGGGAAAGCATGGTGGCAACCAGTGGCAGAATTGAAATCACACCAACATCACTTGCACACCCTCAAATCCCAGTGCTATTCAGACTTTGATTAAATGTCCCAAGACAGAATTCAACACCTGGCTGGAAGTTTTGCACCTGGCTTCAGTGCTTGACTCTCATACAAAGAGGAGCAGAGGGAACACACCTTGGACTCCTTCCAGCACTGTCTCTCAAAGAACTCGTGTGTGCAAACAGAAACAGGAGGTCAGCAAACGAAGAAAGCGTCATTGCCGCAACAGCCACTGCCAGACGAGGTGATCCTGCCTGCATCTGTCGGTGGGGCTGTCATTGACTTTGGAGGCAACACTAATGACTGAAGGCTTCCGTATCCCTGCTTGTCTCCTTTCCCTGTCCCATAGTAAGCTGCCTCAGCAGTCATGTCAACACAGTATTCTGAGAAGCTGTGTTAGGAACCAGACCTGGAAATTGGCAACGGAAAATTATTTCTTTTTAAAAAACCCACACGTTTGGGATGGAGGCACTTTTTAACCCAGATGAATGCACTTATCTCCACTAACCGACTGCCAAGAAAGGAGAACACACCACAAGTGAAAAAAAGAACAAACAGCTGGAATGGGAGGGGTAGATGGGGATCTTGTAAGCTACACCATTGCCCCCAAAGGAAGCACCCCTGGTCCTGTGGTTCTGTCACACTTCAGTATGAACAAGACCTCCATATAGCAGAACATTGCCACAGGATCAGGATTGCCCGTTTCAAAAGTAACCGCCAGCTTAGCACCAAATTTATTTTAAGTATCTCAGCTTTTCCCTGGTGTTCATGTAGCAGCAGCAGTTAATTTTCCTGTGACAATATTCTATTCTACTGACATTATCTCTTAAGTATAAGACTATTCTATTAAGGTGGATGAGTTGAATTTCATTTCCACTCACTTCAAATAATAGCATTCTATTCACATTACTTTCAGTACATCATGGCAGAGTATGGACTTTTGTTAGAGGCTGGCACCCGCTAATGTTGTCATAGTAAGGGTAGAGATTTCCATTATAAATCCTCTTTTACAGTATTTTAAATCAGCTATAAAAGTTCCCTCCAAGATGAAACTTGGAAGAAGAAAAAAATTAAAAAGATTTTTTTGACGTTAAGAATGATTTAGCTTGGTTGTTTTAAAAGTCTTTCAATTGTATAAATGGAAAAAGTTTATCAGTTCAAGACGTATTTAAAATTTCTATAAATCAGCATCTCTTCAGCTCAAGGATACAGTTTGACATTAGTTCATAATGTATTCTAATTGCTTTTTGTATTATGAAAAATAACAAGTTCTTAAACTTTGGAGAGTGTGTCTTCTACATGTCAAGTAACTACTTTTCATAAGGAGTTTTACTGTATATATTCTAAATATGCTTTTATCCCAAAGAGATGTTAAAAATAACATATTCATAAATCTGCCTTAATTCATGTTTTCATGGTAAACTTTTAACACTTATGGAACAGCTGTTACAGTCAATATTTTTTTGTGTTATAACAACTCCCTGTTTAAAACCCATGATGTATCCTGATTCAGAAGAGCACTTAACCAGAGGTCATGAAGCAGGGCAACGAGCAAACAAGACAACATGGAAAAGCAGTCTGTGCTCCCAGGCAAAGCGGCTGGGATGGATGACCACGCACTCTTGAGAACATGGCAGCTGTGGGCTCTCTCATGTCGAGCTCTGCTGTCATCTGCACGTCCCCTTCAGGCTTTTATCTCTGAAGCATATGCATTCTTGGACACACCATTCACTGCATCTCCCCTAAAGAAATCCCTTTGTGAGGAGGCTGTGTCACAAAATAATAAAGAAAATTCTGGACAGAGCAAATTCTCCTCAATTCTAACGCTATCAAAAGATATACCATTTTACCAGCAGCCACAATACAGAGAACATATGCACATTTTTAATTTCAACAGCAAAACACTTCTGTTCTTTTTATACTTTGTAACCTTCTAAATTATTTTGTCTATTTGATACATTGTAAATTGCTGACAAAGTTAGAAATTTCAGCATTTATTCATATTCAGTATTTATTGAATATTCATTGGTCAGTAGAAACGCCCACCTACTCTGCTCATATCTTTTTTTTTAACTCCACAGCGTTTGGACATTAATGTCCAAACGTGCTTTTCTAATGCTCACATTACATCACACTAAAACGCGCATAAGAAGCATTAATAGGTGCATGCATCACAGCAATTACACATTACCGTAATGTGCTGCAATCATGAGAAAAACTTTAAAACACATACCGCTCACAGATGTCACCAGCTTCCAACCTGAAGCTTGATAAATGCCTGACTCCAAGTTTCTAAGTAGTAACTGGATTGAGCAGGCATCTACTTTCAGGTTAGCAAATTCAAGGTTAAAAGTAAATCTTTTCCCACCAGTCTCCTAAATGTATATTACATTCTTGTACTGATATTCAAGGTGAATGAAATAGTTTTGTTGTCCCAGTGAGGTGATTGGAAAAATCTTCTCTAGGGAAGCCGCATATTCCACAAAGGTTGAGTGAATAGCAATGTCTATACAGACCAGGGGAAAAAAAAAATCCATTTCTCATTGCAGAAAATGTCCAGTAAATTAAAAGTGATGAACTTCAGAAAAGTGCCTATCAATATGGTTGGGATCTCCAAACAGTCAAGAGCCTGATTTTCAAACATCATGAAGAAGAAACTCTTTCCATTTATGAATTCACAAGTGCAGTGTGAGAAGTAAAAGAAGAGCATAGATGTCTCATGAATTGCCACTGAACATTTCAGGAAACCAAACAACAAAATATCATTAAAAGCTTTCTGTGTGGTTGTTAAAGCCTACTGCCACATTGTTGCTGCTCACTCAGTTCAGAATACAGGTTCTCAGCTATGTCCCCTGTATAGCCCTTACCAAGGCTGTCACAAGACTGGCCAAAGCTAATCAGTGGATGAATAGATAGACAATAGGTGATAAATTAAACTTTACAGGTGTGTTTGCAGTGTTAATGAATAGGAAATCAATCAAGAGATCTTTGCCTGAGTAAGTGTATTATAAGCTTTCCAGACCACAAGCCTTCAAAGAGGAAGATCATGAGATGTGATGACCTGAAGATAACTTATTTGAAGCAGAGCAGGAGCAAGATAGAAGAAGAAGTTGTGCTGAGGATGTGAAATTCTGTGGACATTAAGACTGATGAGCTCTAAGAACTGAAAAGGCCACATGGAAACTTCTGTGAATTTTTAAACATTATGTAATCATAAAGAAATAGTATATAAGAAGTTTGCGTATGTAGCGGATTTTGTCACTCACTGCAGTGGTGGCCCAACTCTGAGTTGTTGTGGTCAAAGAGCATACCTAGTGTTACCCTGCGTGTGAAATTTCCTTTTATGGTGGTACCCTGTCTATTGATGCAGCATCATCCTTTACACCAGTGTCACGAGCTGCTCTACCAGCATTGAACTCCTCTCCTACATACTGAGCTATGAGAAGCATCAAGCTCTCAGACAGCTGTAGCAATGCAGATAGTTTTCATGTGAGACATCCAGTGCTCCAAGAACCTTGAGAAAAGCATGCTTCAGCACTCGGTGCTTCTGTCACCAGACCTGCAACATCAATCACAACTATCCTTTGCTGTTGACCAATGCACAAACCATAAAGCCATCTCAAAACAAGTTCTGTATAGGGGATTTTTTACTTCCAAGTTTTGCAGTCATGCCTGAGGTCTGCAATTCCTTTTATGACTTTTTTATATCCTCGCAGAAGCTAATTTTTGCTAATCACCAGAAGAATAAGATATTAGTCCACACAGCTAGAAAATACCAGGAGAACAGTATGAGAGAAGAACAACAATAATAATTTAAGTTGACTCCAAATTTTTCTATCTGCTATTTGATTCCTACAGTGAAAAATAAGGTCAACTACAGCACATCAGCTGAGGAATCTACTGTGGGATCTGTAACTGGAACTCAGAGTATTTTCACTAAAATACCACCATCCTAAGCAGAATTCATATGGCAGTGTGGACAATAGTGATATAGTGTGTCTACTCAGAGCAGTCATAGTTGTTACAGATCACCTAATATTTTTAAGAAATACCAAAAAAGCACACAGCAAATTTAAATGCAGATATGCCCAAATGACCTAATATTCAGGAAGAGGGGGACTACACACATGGATAAGAGAGGTCTATATGCTGTTCCAGCCCCTAAGTAAATTAATGAAAAATTATTTCCCCTTTAGGCAAAAAGCTTGTCTATGTGGGAAAGGACATCATAAGAGCTATTTGAAAATAGGTGCCACAATAGCATCACACTGCGGACAAACTCATAGCATGTTCCCAGTTTTGTAGAAATTTTTCTGACCTTAGAATTACCACAAAAGTCCCCAGGGCAGATTTCAGGAGAGTCACTCTGCCAAATCCCTAGCTGCATGAGCTGAAAGCGCTCAGGAGCTTTTACAGAGAATGAGCATGGTTATGCCTATCGGGCTAATAAAGAGACTAGAAAAGAACATGAACCACCCATGGTGATACTGCAGCTCATGTGTTGCAAGAAGGAGCAACATCAAGGTCTTCAGGTGTCATTCATAACAACATTCATTCATACCAACTATTGGAGACATGGGGACTTTGAATCTCTTTCCACAAAGGCAAGTGATACAAGTAACAGAAAAAAATATATATATGAAACAAATAATATAGCTGGCTTCAAGGATGGTTTGGATCATCTTGATTTCAGGGGACATATGTGAGGGTGTGGAAAGGCAACAATTTCTTGATCTCAGAAAATGTGCTAGTGAAAGCAGTGGAGTTAGTACAAGAACACGTGCTGCTGGTAAAATAAGACATTCACGGGCACATGCGGTCAGATGTGCTGACGCTTCTGAGATAACTTGATTGTGAAATTTCTGCATTAATGTTTTAGAGGAAGATGTGTGAAGTTAAAAAAAGATAAAACTCTCTTCACTTTCCTAGCCTGAGCAGTTTAAGAGATGCTCAGCTGTGACTAGAGTGGAAAGGATGCCAACTTTCCAGCGTGTGTGTGCACATTTCTTTTGCTCATAATTAATAGCCCCTGTGCTTGCTAAGTTTTTGGAAAGCAGCTCGCAGCCTACCTAGGTAATGCCTTCTGACAACGTTTTGAAGATCAGTTATGTCATATGGCTGCCTTTTAGAAAAAAAATCGTAATGCATAGCAGTGCCATATGGCATCTCTGAAGAATCAGCCGGATTGGACAGACATTCATTGGATAAAGTCCCACAGCACTTGGAAAAGAATGTAGTCCTGTTGCCAAAATGTGGCCTTTGTTAATCTCCTAACTATTATTGTGCAGAAACCAATTCATCTGTATTAATTATAAACAAATTTTAATTACTTCAGTAAAAGCTCATTATACAAATATCTAACGCCAAACAAGCTGCCTTAACCCTTTGTGAGACTCCAAAGAAAACTTCACATGTTTGACTGTGGGTGTTCCGAGAAAAGCTGAAACTTCAGCAAGAGTGCAGAGTACAATTGTGTGACATTTATGTTTTCCTCTTCTCATATATCATGCTGTACGTGTGTTTTACAGCCTCTATCAAAATAGCGTGTCTGTGGACATAAAAGGTGGACGTTTACACCTCAAATGTGAGAACACAAAACCAAACACAACATTTTCTATTGTTAAAGATTTCAAAGTAAAATACAGTCCATCTAAAATTGCAACGATTCGCAACAGCATGAACAACGTGACAAACTGTGACCTATTCATAGTGAAGCATTCATCACCACCCAGGTTTGCTTGCAGTTTTTCTGCCTGGCTTGCAGATCTACCGTTGACCAATCCATCTGAGAAGTAAGGGCATAGTGTTTGGGGGTAGCTCAGGTGCAGTTGTTAATTCTGCAGTCTGCACCCATCAAGAGACTATTGGGCCTGTTCCCTCTCATAGGAATAGATGTTTTACAGTAAAGTTAAGGAGAACACTGCAATTAGTTACACTCTCCAAGTCTTGGTGCAAACTTTTTTTGTTGTTTTTCATGCGTGCAGATTTGTCCTCTCCAGCTTGGATTCTTTCATTTGTTGGAGTCACTTTTTGTGCCATGATGCAATGTTCTTGAGTCCCATGTAGTCTGCCCAAGGGATTGGTCACCATAGAAAGAGCTCCTCTGATTTCACTTTGTCATGGATGGGTGGCAATGCTCTTCCTTGTAACTTGCCTATCATCAACAAATGCTCTAGCAGCTTGGAGAGGTTAACTCCTTCAGACTGCTCTGCCACATGACATATTAACACAATGGGCCCAAGGTCAAGAAAACACAAAGAAGGACCCTGGAGTTTTGCCATGAGTTTCAGCTTTGAATGAAATCCAAAACTCAGTGAAAAAAAAAGAAAAATAACTTTCTTAGTTTGAGGTCAAAACCATCCAACCTCTCTTAACTATCCATCTTACTTGAACTATTAGAGCATACATAACCTTGTAGTATCAAACTGCTACGGTCTTAAATCTCTCCAGACTTGCTGAAAAATTGACCCACCGTAATGAAACCTACAGGATTTTGACAGACTGAGGGTTACAAATTACATTTCACAGTTATACATATTTTCTCATTTCACAGGAGTTTTCATATCAGAAAGCAAAATCTTAAAAAGTCATACTTGTGTAGGAATTTGGGAATAATATGTGAACTTTGGTGCTGTCTATCGTGGCTTTATTTCACCACTTCAACCATTTTGTCTTTACAAACATTCCCAATTGTATTCAGATAACACTTTGGACCTTATCAGCTTAAAACTAATAGAACCACATTGTGCCTTCTTCCTGCCTTATACTTTGGTGTTCCCACTAAAAAAAGTCTGTCTTACTTTATTTTTTTTTGCTTTTGCTGTATTGGTGTAAATATTGTCACGAAAGGTAATTCCAGAGTAATTAATACATAGTTTTATCTTTATCTCGTCATTTGGTTCTTTCTGTAATGCTCTCTCTAATCATCAAGGTTAAGGACATCTTCTTTATATTAAATCAACAGAAGTATGTTTAGTGGTCTGTACATAATGGCCTTACAACCACTGGAATGGCCTTATGACCAATAAAAGGTCTTACATGCAATGAAGAGTCTTTAACATTAGGGACTATAAATTCTGATGGCCAGTGCAAACTGTTGAGCAAAGACATTCTCTGGCACAGCAGTCTGTTTTCCTGGAAATAACTGACTGAAATGTTGTCTAGAGAGCTAATTTCTTCTCCTTAGTAGACAGAGGGAATTCACAGGAGAAATATGAAGCAGACAATTTTTGCTAAAAGCTTACTAATCCACTATCCTTCTAGGAAACCAGATCTCAATTTACATTCAAACATACTGTCATCTTACAGTACTAAAAATCAAATCACAAATGCTGAAACCCAAGGACTTTTCCAGTACAAAAATTGCCACAGGTAACTACTTGCTTTTCTGTTGTGCTTATGGGAAACTTTCATGTGAATTAAAAATAACAGTAAGATTGAAAATATCAAATCTGGATGCCTAAAATTAGATACCTGTGACATATTGAGATACCTTGTTAATAGCTGGGTACTCAGAGATCCTGCCTATAGAGTCCTCACTGAAGTATTATTGACACTATAGATCATGTTTACGTATAACGCAAACAATCTGCTTATGGTTTCAAAATACATATTTATGCACCTAGCTTTAAGCAACCATGCTGATATTACTGAACTAAGTAAAACATTTTACTAAGGGGCAGATGAGGAACAAAAGCGTATTTTGTAATTCCTTCCCAGAGGTTCTGTCTTACTAGATAGCTCATTTCATTTCAACTGAGTTACAGAAAGAATATGTTTTCATTATATCCAAAAATAAAAAGCATGGAACCAGAAATTCTTATTACTGAAAAATCAAATATGATGTAGAAAATGTATGCTAAAAGTCTTACATTACATTTTATGTTTCGCCTACTTGGTCTTTTTTCCCATTATCTCTTACAATTAGGCCTTAGTAAATTGAGGGTTACAGTCAAAAACAGCAAGGAAGAATCATGAAGCTGGCAGGACTGACTGTGCAAGTAGCCAGAGCATCTGTTTCAAAACAGTGCCATGAAATGAAACTGCAGGGAAGAAAACGCATCAAGGAAAGAGATGCATTATCAAGAAACCAGACACAGTCAAGAGGAAAAAGACAAAGAAACTCAAATTAAAAGTGATACAAAATTTGGTGCCACCAAAATTTGGTGACAGGTTATGCACTGACTGACAAGGTTAGACTGGCCTAGACCTTGCCTGGAGAATGTCAGAAGTGAAAAGCACCTGCCATACCACAAATAGAGAAGGCATACGCTGAAGTGGCAAAATGGAGAAGTTCCTCATTGGTAAGCCATGCCTTCTTTTTGAAACTGCCAGACCCTAACTAGAACAGCAGCTAGGATTTGGATGGGATGTGGTTCTGCAATTTTTTTTTCATGCTTTTCTTTGTACTATGTTAACTGTATAATATGCAAAAAATAATTAACCAGGAGAAATTAAAGAGAGGCCATCAATACTCCAAGGTCAATTTATATCTGATCAAATGCAGCAGGAGAAGCTAATATGGGAAAGTAGAAAAGGACTTATGTCTTGCATGTCAGGCCTGGACTATCATTCTGTGCTTGTGTAGGGCTGCTGAGAGCAAAATACTCAGGGAGAAGTCAAAAAAGTAGTAGGACACTGTGCTGCCATGTTGTATGTGTACTAAAGAGCCCTGGTACAGCTTGGGAAGACCGCTGTTTCCCTTTATCAGGTAAGAAAGTTGAGGCCTCTGATGGTAACCAGCTCCAGTATTTGTGTCAGACCACATTCAACGTGCTGTTGTACTGTTAGCTAGGGAGAACTCGAAGATGGACCTTTGCGCCCAGGTTAACAAAAACTTCAAAAGGAAGTTGATAAAAATAGAAGATGTCATAGTATTTTTTTCTTGGGAAAAAAAAAAATTGCAAAACCTAGCAATGTGGGCCACTGTACTTTGCCTGGCTTTTAATATTAAGCAATTAGCAATACTTTAAAATTTACCACAGCACAAATTAATAATAGGCTTATTTTAAAATTTTTTAAGGCTGACTGATTAATACCCTGGAAAGAAAGCATTTCTGCCTAGTGTGTGAGACTATTTTTGTTTCTGTGATACTGCGGTCTCTAAGCTTATGGAGGTTTGGAGAGGTTTCCCAATTTTGATCATTTTACATTAGGACAGGCTCAATTTGAAGGAAAGTGTGCCTTGACACAGCTGCCAGCGATCTCTTTGGGTTTATGGGTTGGTGCCCTTTCCTTTCAATAACAAACTTGCGCATGTGTCGCAGGGTAGGTTTTGATTTAGTGCGAGTTAGAGAAGGTGTGTAAGTTCACTGAGGTTTTCTCTCATTGGGAAGAAAAGCTGGTGGCTTCTGACTATTAAAGTCCGTCACCAAGGGAAGAAGAGGTTTGGGAGTACTACACTGGTCCTAGGGCCATCCCATGTTGGTGACTTTCTGGGTGTTGTGTGGGAGTTGTGGGTCTTGTTCACACTGTGCCACCTACTAACTGGACCTTCCTGTTTGTGAAGTGCGTTGGTGAAAAGCACTATGTAAGAGCAGAGCACTATAGTAATCACTAGAGAACCTGAGAAAATACTTGCAGTGCTAAACGCTGTGATCATGCACGTCATGACATGGTACCATTACAAATATTTTGTACTTATCAGAAAGCTTGCGAATCATTTCCTCTCATTTTCCTCCTTACCAAGAACCACAGTTGCCACAAAACCAGATCTAGTCTTGATTCCTTTTTAAAGAAACTATGCACGCCAATTCTGCTGACTGATTGAAAAAAGTACATAACTCGAAATACTATATTCGGTAGTGTAAGTGCCCGTTGAAATGATCTGTGGTATTTTTGCTACAGATAGTGATCCTAGAGTGTTGCATACTAACATCCAAAGAGTGAAACCAGTTTCCTGAAAAAGACATTCAGTTAGTCTGGAAGAACTGGAACATCCTGTGTTGGAAGCTAATAGATACAGAAATAAAACAGGTGACAGAGCTTTCCATTCTCCTTGTAATTTTAAGTCCCATATGTACACACCACGAGTAGAGGAAAAGACAGAGGCAACTCCCTACTCCCTCTACTGGGAAGAACCAGAAGACCCAATCTCCACACCTTTCCTTGTATTTTTATATGTATATTTACTAAGTGTTACTTTCTCCAAAGCCTCTTTTTTTTTTTTTTTTTTATTTAAGTAATTTT
>JAAGAY010001916.1:0-14517 GCA_011801015.1 Ardeotis arabs
ACAAAAAAAAAAAAAAAAAAAAAAAAAAAAAAAAAAAAAAAATCAATTTTCTTCTATCAAGTCTGAATCTACCTCCACCATTACCCCTCATCCTGTCACAACAGGCCCTGCTGAACTTGGGGAGAGACTTCTCCCCATCTTTCCTGTAGGCCCCCTTGAGGTACTGGAAGGCCGCTATGAGATCTCTCCAGAGCCTTCTCTTCTCCAGGCTGAACAGCCTCAATTCTCTCAGCCTGTCCTCATAGGAGAGGTGCTCCAGCCCTCTGGAGCCATCTTCATGGCCCTCCTCTGGACTCGCTCCAAGAGGTCCATGTCCTTTCTTATGTTCACAAACATGAGCCAGAAATTTTCTTTTTGTAGACATCTTTTAAGACAGTGTCATAATAACTGGGAAATTTTGACATGGCCCCTTCCAAATTAACAGAAATATGCATATACTTGTAACAGGTTTATTTTCATACTGAGGGCACATTCTAGAATAAGTTTAGGTAGAAGCATCAGTATTCTATCTGCAAAATTTATTTGAAAAATTTCAAACTGTCTTGTCTTGTGTGAAGTAATACCACCCCTGGTAGCACTCAAGCAAATATGCAAGTTAATTTAAGCGATTCAACAGCTACACACCACAGCATAACAGTTACTCTTCTGGAGTTGTGATCTGTATCAGAAGATCCAGAGATTTGTTTAAATCACCATGCAATACAAATGACATTTTGACTACTGTCAGGCAGCCATTCCTTACAGGACCCAAGAGTAGCTTTAATTTTCAGTCTATGCAGAATTGTTCCCCAAGAAAAATCTAGCTTTTACAGATTCAATTATAAATGAGAAATACTGGTCCATATTAGGCCATTTATTAATTTTTCTATAGTCCCTATCCCTGGTTCCAAATCTGTAATTAAAAATTTTAATGTAGCAAATCAAAACAGAGAATCATTCTAAAGCCATCTTCCATCTCCAATCTCTGCAACTATTTTACCATTAGTGATCTAGAAAAACATTAAACAACAACAACAAAAAAAATCTTTTGAAACTTGCACAACTACTACTGACTTGCACTTGATGAATTCTGGGCCTTGAAAATATGAGCAATCTAATTTTACTATTAAAATTTTATATTCACTAAAGAATTTTCGGTCTCCTGACAGAAAGTTACTTATATTCCACTTCCTGAAATGGAAATTCCAAGTTTCCTGAGAGAAAAAAAATGTTTGTGACTCACTGTGGGGGTTTCACCAGATATATCCCTTTAAATCTGAGAAAGCTTACATAAATCTGAAATAAAACATTTTCTTTAGGTTCCACCAATGTACCCATTTCTAGAGTTCTACTTTCAGTCCAGCAGAACTTACGCTTTGCTAGTGACAGCACACAAGTAAAGGATGTTTCAGTAATTTTCAGTCTTGCATAATTTATAACTTAGAAATACTACAGCATTATCTTCTTGGAATTCAGAAAACTTATTTCAGATGGGAAAATACGGAAAGTGAACTTGCAAGACCTGAAAGAAGTAGCAGAACCAATTTTTGTTCATGTTCTCATTTGGTTCATGTTCTAAGGAAACACAGAAAGAAAATTTAATAGATGAAATCTTTGCAGCTTTGTTTAAATGGTAATAAGTTAATCTCGATGGCCTCAGTCACGTTTTCAGAAAAAAAAAATTATTAGCACATTTGCAGCAAATGAAATTCACTGAAGTGAAACATGGTTTAGAGGCAACTCCACTAATTCAGACAACTTAAGAACCTGCTGTATGACTAAAGTATATTTTTCTGTTTAGCAGAGTGAAGGAATTTCCCCTCCCAACACCCTAAAGGCTTTTGATGCATTTTTTTCCCATTCATAGCAGAACTGATTAATAGCTATGGCTTCAATCCAGTGTACAGTTTTGGCAGCTGCTGACGGACCACTCCATTTACTTGCTGCTCCCTTTATTTGCTACGCACAACACATGCTGTTCAATGCATGCTGTCAAAAGCACTAAAATGATTCCGTTTTAAATCTGGTAAATCTAGATTATGACTCCTTAAAGAATCTCCTCCTTCAGATATGGAAAACAAGCAAACATATAAAACACACCGTTAGTTTTCCTGTCAGATTTGGCATACCAGTTTTCAAAGGATATAAAAAGAATCATCAGGTTAAAAAAAAAATATTGATAACTTTTTTCACTGTTTACAGAGCAGGCTTTAATTAAACAAATTGCAAATCTTCCTATGAACAACAATGTAGCTATGAAAAACAAGCAAGTCAGACTACTGGAAGTCTATTTTTTGTCTCTACAGTTTACACAAGCAGCATTGGCTCTAAAATTACTGTTTAGCTATGATGGAAACAGACCTGTTTTCAGACTGCCAAAACATAAGCTCTCTCTCCAGTACAGCTGGACACCAAGAATTAAGAAAGAAAACTTTCTGAAGTATTTCGTATTTATGAACATTATGCCATTATTTTTATTTCAACTCCCTGCATACAATACAGACTTTGAGAGAACAAGAGCATCCCAAACACTAATACGGATCCTAGTCTTAACACTTCAAGATAACTTAAAGGCACAGAAATGCTTGGCAGTCTTAAGTATCAAGGAGTGAATATATTTCATTTCTAACGGCAATGAAAGGTTAAGTCTTTGTGGGATTTTAGATTATGTTTCTGTATGGAAATAAGAGAGACTATAAGCTTTACTGTAAAAGAAGAAATTGGGAGTTCACACAGATCTTGAAGTGTTATTTACTTTCCTCACGCTTGCAAGTTTTATTTTGTGTACTAATTTTGGATGTTGCTTCTGTTTTGAAGCACTGCTAACAGTGTACCCACCAAAGTCAGCATAGATAGTTTGCCTGCTTTTAAGTAAAGAAGAAAGAAGGTAGGTCTTCCATGTAAGGATGCTTCATCAGAATTTGAAGCTCTTGCTGCTTTTAATTTACATAAGCAGTGTTGCTTTCAATTACAACTTGTCACAACCAATTTTTTTAAGCAACAATAACCAAAAGTACCAGATCTGTATTTACAGAAACTATATTGCCAATGAAAGAGGGACAAAAAGGTTAACTAGCTCCCGATTTCCCTCCTATAAGCACGGTTTTGTAGCCAAACACAGAAAGGTTGTTCATCATATTAATTTACTAAAAGTTTATCTGGTCTCCCCATAGGAAAATTTTATCCTCTGTCTCAAACCATACAATCACAAATTTATGGGTTCCTCCCCCTGCCTTACAATAGTTCTCCCCTACTTTTTGTTCTCCAAAAAGGGTTTGTAATGAGTTACACCACATTTTTGTAATTTACTGGAAAACAGAGGACTGTTTCAGTTTCTCTTGGTACCTTTTACGAATAGCAACATAGTGAGATGAGACATGCCTATCAACATCACAGATGTCCAAAAATTTAGGAACACCTGCAGACTGGTTAGCTTAACAGTCATTTAATTCATTGGTGAAGTAATACTTGCACAGGAAGATATCAAGGAGACTGCAAACACTTCACTAAATTTCACAAAAATGAAAGCTGTTATTATCCCTCCCACACTCCCTCTCTCTCCAGACAGGTCTATAAAAAGCTCAGCCTGCCAAGGCAGTCAAACCTAGCTGACAGGAGCAGAGACATCTCCAAAAGCAGCTTTGCCAGTACAGTTTATGTCACTGCTCAGAACAGAATGGGTATTTGGTGACATGATATGATCAAAACTATTTTTGCCAATGTAAAACTGATCAGAGCATAAGTTAGGCAGATACCACTGTACAGTAAAGCATCACTGACATTTCTTTTCTGACTGAGAATCCCAGTCCAGACATAAGAAACTCCCACAGCTACGCTACTGTACGCAATTTATGTATGACACTGTAGTCTCCTAAGTCAGTGTATGAACAGCTTTGCCAATACAGTTCGTTCAAATCAAGGAGTTGCTAAAATCCGATTCCAGCTAAAGCACACTTCTATCTAGATCTGAACAAAAGCAACAAATAGTGTATGGGAAAAAAAGCCCAAGTCAGAAATAAGTTTAAAAGTTGGTCATCCAAAAAAAAAAAAAAAGCCCTTCACATTATTTTACAATAAAATATATTCAGCTACTTGCTTGCATGAATTAATATTAAAGAGGTTCTCTTAAAACTCAATTCCATAGTGTTTAAGCAGAAAATGGCCTGAGTTGCTACGAACTCAAGTCCACCACTGTCTCCTTATATAACCGTCCTCCAAAAGTTACTTTCTTCTGCTGCTACGGTAAATGAAACAATATGTCTTTGTAAAGAACCAGAAATCAAGTGCCAAGTGGCTGAAGGGGACAGCTAAGATAGGGGTGAAAGGAGCTACCTGGAAACATCCACCACATAGGCTGACCTCCTGTCCTCTTCTGTTTCACTCCTTTTCCTTTATTACTCATCTGAGGCTTAGCCTTTAAAAAACCACCAAGCTCTTAGAAAAACATTGTGCTGGTAAAGTGGTTAATTTTCATCTACTACATGTTAAAACGTCACACAAAGCCGTACTTACTCTGTTGGCTGTTAGACTGCTGCTGGCGAGCATCGCTGCACTTCATTATTTAACAGCTTCCTCAGCCTTCAGAAACTGTCTGGACTCGTGGGCTGAAGGTTATTAACATTTTAAAATGCCTACAGCTAGTATTTCCAAGTTGTCCAAGACAGTAATTATTGCCCGTATTATCCTTAAATATTAGCACCTGCTCATAAGATATGATCCAACATACACTTTCAAGCCAGTCATTACATTTTTTTTGCATACAAACGCTTTTTTTTTTTTTTGCCCAAGTAAGCGACATCATTTCTTTTAAGAAAAACGGGACAAAATATCAATACCAAATTATCTTTCTTGCATTTGGGTAACAAAAGATATTCCATTAGCAAAAAAAAAAAAGTCATATTAACATAAAAAAACACTAATTGTATTCAAAACACATTCTGCAGTTACAGGATGCTCTCTTCAACCTGAGGAAAAAAAAAGTTACTACAGATGGTTGTCTCAATAAAAGCCTCACACAGACAGCAGCACAGCGGTGCTCAGGTTGATGCACAGCATCTCATCTGGGCAAGCCCCATGGGGAAGGGAAGAGAAAACAACATCCTCTTCCTTAGCAACGTCCCAGCCCATATGCACACCTTGACTCAGCCAGCCTAACCAAGACAAAAGACTCTCCCTCCTCTAGTTCGGAAAGAGGGTCAATCAAAGTGATCCAAAATGGTAACAGAGTCCCTAACAAAAGCCTGCTTAATTCTTCCAGACTGCAAAGATGGTTTCACTAATAACCATTTTTGTCACTATTAAGTCTGACTGGAGAAAGCTTTTATCTCATCTTCACAATTTTTATTATGTTTATGGATTAACCATGGACCCCTAAGAATCCCTGTATGGATGCGTTGTAAGTACATTACCTGTGAAGACAATGCGATCCTCACACATTCACATCGCAAGTCAAACCGCAGGTCATCAGAAACATCTTTTGCCAGCCTTAAAGAACTGGAAGATATGCAAAATCCCTTTCTCCTGAGAGTTTTAAAAATGCACATGGGTGGCAGAAAAGACAGAAAGGGTCAGATAAAGCCATTATCATGTTTTAAAATTAACTTTTTAATGACTCAGCTAATTTAAATGGCTCTAAGGCCCCTTCAGACAGCAGCCTACCACCAGTCCAATCAACAGAAAAGCCTTAAGATTTGCCTTGTTAAACAGGCAATGTCTTTCAGCTGCCCACAGGGTAGCAATTACAGAAGAGCAGTAGAGTCGTAGCACAAAAACACCAAAAAGGTTTTTTTCTCTCTCTACATTGCTATCATTGGAAGCACTGTAAATTCTACTGATGCCCAAAGGAACTGGACACAAAAATACACACCAAAGGGTTTATTTCTAAGTCATCAAATTGGCTGGAAAAAATGAGCACTCAAGTTCTCCACTTGCGCTCCCAGATCTAATAAGAATAGAGAGCAAAACAGTCTGGCATTAAAATACTTGCTTACACCTGTGAAAATATACCTCTTACCCTCACTCTAAGTTTATATTGACTATAAAAGCATTTCTTAGTGTCAAGATCCACAATTTTCCCCACCACTACTTTGTCAAGTGCCAAAGAAGCAGCAGCTAACAGCAAATGCGTGAGAGAAAGCTTATTTCTCAAAACAACACAGAACCATAGAATGGTTAGGGTTGGAAGGGACCTTCAAAGGTCACCTAGTCCAACCCCCAAATGCAATCAAACACCTTCAGGGTTCCACTAGAAGTTATTAATCAGTACTTAATTCTGGATGCTATCTATATTTTTAAAGCTAGCATAATATTTGAGTAAGTTATGTGCGAGTTGATTTTCCAGATTACATCCTTAACAGGCCAGGGGAAAGACTGAGAAACTGCTACCCATAACCCCAAATATAAAATACTGATGTGGAAAGTACATCCTCATTCTTACACTCATTTATGGTATTTTATAGTCCTCCTACACAAAGTGGAATTAGTTTTGTTTCCTTTTTTAAAAAACATGTTTTATTTCTTGAAACTGAGGATAATTATGAAATGTTACATCTGTATTAACAAAACTGTAATTCACACTAGAGAAAGACATCATAATGAGAACAAAATAACAAAACCTGCTCCACAACTGAACACTTAGAGCATATTCCTGTTGTTTCAAACATTTCATGCTATCAATCAATACCATTTCACTGTACCTAAGTTAGTTTCAGTTGCCATAACTTATTTACTTTTAATACAAAATAAAACAAAAGCAAAGAAACCAGACACACCCCACAGGACAGTAAGGACATTTTCTTGATTGTATCCAAGTGTAAGCAGACGTTTGAATAGAATTTTTCAAATATAAACCCAGTCAGAAATCATTTCTAATGTCTGTCACTTCAGTATCATGTTGTTATTACTGGGAATTTTATTTTTTAATAAAAAGCAAATGTAAACCACAGACTATTGATTAAACAGATTTTTCATAAGTAATGATAAAAAATAGCCAGTCCTAGTGGTTTTTAAAAACATTCAGCATACAAAGAGATGTCAGTGCAATGACTATCTCATCCTTCAGACTTTGACATTGTATGAGATTCATAAAAGGGGCATTTTTGAGGTTGGGGAAGGAATCTGTCCATAAGCAGCAAGTACACTTCAGTGCTTATGACAGACTGAATTCCCATTTACTCCTAAAGAATTTTTTCTTGTATTCTTCATTGTCAAAGTCAATAATTTTGGAATTTTAGAAAGCTGAATCCTGGCAACACAAACCAATCAGAAATAAAGACCCACACACAGAAATGCCTGAAATTGTGAACAGAATGAGAAGTGAGAATAAACAGTAAAATGAGAATAGTGGAAGAAAAAAAAAATACAGTTGCTACTAACTGGGAGATTCTTAGTTAGAGAAAGAAAAAAGCCTTCTGCTCATCCAAGAAACAGAATCAGGTGATGGTAGTATACTATGCAAGTTGACAGATGCAGATGATGACCACAGAAGATCATATGTGGGTGATTCTGTGCTAAGCAGTCCAACATTTATTTGTATCTGGTCAGGTCACAATCTCGCCCCTACCTGGAAGATTCTCACTCCATTTTCTGTATCTATCTTGGATCAAAAGACAATCTTCTGGTTAGCAGGTGGTCTCACACATCATTTATTTACTCTCCTCGCCCTCTTTTTTTCTTTCATTGTGGGGAAAAAACTCTACCAAGTTCTTCACAGATTTCCTGAGAAGATTAACTAAAGTGCTGAATTAATCCCCCAGGAATAATTTCCTTTTAATATTCTCAAAGTAAAGAATTTGTAAGTGAATTAAGTTGGAATCTATTTGAAAAGCTACTACAGATAAATGTACATTCCCGAACAGCAGGCTCCTCACTAAAATATTCTAAATGGCTCATGATTGCAGCATCTTCAAGTTTCCATGCATACTCCAGGCAGGTTATCCTTCCAGAGCAGCTGCAATGCAGGTATCACAGGGGCCATACTACCCTTAGAGCTGGAATTTGCCCAAATGCCTGAACATTAACAAGCCGCTGCTGAACATCCTTGCGCTGCCTGTAGACCACCATGCGTGATGGTCTGCCACCGGATGCGCTCATCGCTCATCTACAGAACAACTAGATCTTGCTTTTGCAACTACCTACAGTCACTACTTAGTAATTTTCTTCTAAAAAAACCCACATGTCTTGAAAGGTATGTGTCCATTCTGAACTCTTGGAGAGCATTCAGATACTAAACTAAGAAACAGAGTAGTGGATGCAAAAAGGATCATCTCAAGACGTGGCTTCTCGCCTCACTTTACAGCTACCAATTCTACTCATTAAACTGAATACAAAATTACTCGTTTTGACATGTAACCCGATTCCAGCAGTTTCAAGGCCAACTTTCAACAGGCAGCAAAGCACTGAAAAGATGCTCTTACATTTTACAGCTGGAAGAAAAGACACAGAGGTTAGATGTGAAGGATTTGTTTTGTCTTAATTGTAGGTCCCTGTAGTTTTACAGGGTTAGCAATTAGGAATACAAGAAAAACATTAAAGCACCCTAATTATTACAGTGACTATTTGAAAGCAAACGAAAAGTTGTGAAAACACACAAGTTACTCTCCCTCTGCAGAGTTAATGGAGGATTTTAGTCAAGAAAAAAGGAGCAGATCCAGTTCACAAGCCTTCTGAGCTCTGCGACTCACATCAAAATGACACTTGTTATTTTTATCCTGTCTATTAGTCAAATATAGGATTAAAAATTTATATCCAAATCATCAGGGCGCCAAAAAAAAGACAGCAACAGGGTGAAAATAGAAAAAGAACTTGCTTGTGATTGTTTCTCAGCAAATGCCACACTGTCTTTTGGAATAAGTTTGAAACAGTCTGGTCAGTACTTTGAATTTCAACATCTAAGAAAACTTTAAGACATACAAAGCTGGTTTCATAAGCCTCTTTCAACTGGCACTGCACGCTGAGGATGAGATAAACAGTGACAATTAAACTCACAATTTGTTTTCTTGAAACCTGTTCAAGACAACATTTTGCAAAGTCTCTTAAAAGTAAATGCAAAGTACTAAATACAAATCAGGTCCATTATAAAAAGTCATGCAACAGCCAGATACAGGAATATAAAGTTAAACAAAATGTTCAACTACTGTTGACAGTGCTAATTCTAAACACAATTTAGTTTACTGCGTATGGAAGTATGAAACAGTACAAAACAAAGTCAAATGACAAAACAGTCATTGTAGACTATGTCACATACTGTCAAATCTGCATTCCAAAAAGGAGTTGTTACTGGTCAGCAGTAGTTTCAGTAAGTACATAGGTTTAAATTAATTTCTAAAAAGGGAACATCAGAAGAAGACTTTGGGGGCAGGGCCTTTGTTCAGTTAAATATTTTAATCAGGTCTGCAAATACAACTTCGTCGTAAATCCCTTATAGCAATAGCTGTTCCTCAAAAGTACTTTAAGGTACATGCTTGCTGTAAGTGGTCATACCACAAGCATACAAGTTCAGTTGCTCTGCTGCACAAACAACAGTGCAAACTTGGACTAAACAGGGCTGCTTGTGAGAAATCAATCCTGAATTTAAGACCTTGCACTGAACCCTGACTACAACAAAACCAGTTATTTAGTCAAAAGTATTCACGGCACTCCCACATCTCTGCTCCCCTCAGAATTGCCATATTCTCTGAGGACTGGTTTAAGTAATTGATTTTTGTTTGCACGTTGGAGAAATTGCAAACAAATTTTGGCAATTTGGGAAAATTTCCTCTCCCATACATCAGAACTTGCACAAAACTTCATGCGTTTCATGACCTTTTGGTTTTTATTCTCATCGCCTCCAAGGTGAGAGAGGTGAAGGCATGCGGGCACTAAGATCATGACCTTAAAGGGTCGGTGGGTGCACAGGGAATGGATGATCATCTCCCCTACATGGACATACATACTCCTGTCTAAAACAAAGCTGTTATGGTCATCTGAAAATCCACACGGGAAGTAAGTCCTACCAACCAGGATACAGTCTATGTTCCTCTGCTACCACATCCCAAGCCACACGTAGACTCTACTCAAAGCAGTAATAATTCAAAACAAAGTGTGTATTGCCTTTTGCGTTTTAATCAAACAGTCGTATAACCAATGGGAACACCAAGAGATTATTAAAAAAACTTTCATTTCTGGAGGTGAAGCAGTATATGCCACAGCCAGAGAATGAAATCTGCAAAGCTGAGGATCTGTGTTTTATCATGGAAAAACACTTTCTGTACAGTTCCCTTTGGGAAGGAGAGTAGAGAGGATATGCCAGAAAACCACAACAAGTAGAATTTTTGGAGGAATGCACTTCCTGACCTTAGCTTTCAGATAAACCCCAAACTCGAGACATCTATAAATAGAAGAAACAGGAAAAGAAATCAAGTAAGATATCAGATGTCGCTCATGTGAAGCAGAATGTTCATTTTTCCTTAAAAGAAACTATTATATCATTTTCCTAAAGCAATGCACAGTGTGCAAGCAGTTGTGTATTTCCAGCCTAGATATCAGCCCTGCCGTTTCTTCCTTATCTTCTGGCTCATTCTACAACTGGTTTCGAGAAATTCTTCACTACTGTCCATAAGCAACACTCAAGCCTTCTGACATACTCAGGCAACTTACCCCAGACTCTCACAACCATGTTAGCATGTTAATCGAGTTTAACACATTACGGTATGGTTGCAATACCTAATAAGAGTGTCTAATTTTTTTTCTACCACTTCACGGGTTTTGCAAAGTTGGCAAGTTCTAGCTGCACTATTTCCTACCAAAACTAAGATTACCACGGAACAAACAAGATAGGTATTAATTCATTACGTGTAGTCTAAAAAAAGTCATCTTGGGAACGGCATTTCAGCAGCTCACTAACAGCAGAGGTGACAGGCCAATATTTGGCTGACAAATTGTGACAAGTACACTCTAAAAATAAACATCATCATATGAGGCAGTAAACACCACAAAGCTATAGCCAAGATGTTTTTTTTTTTTTTTTTTTAAATGGAACCCTCACACAATAAACCAAGAGGCCTTGTGAAGTTAGCCACAGCTAACAGAAGTAATACTTCACCCAAAAGCTATTTATAAAGGCCAGGGTAACCATTAGAGCACCTGTTTCGAACAAGCCTCCTTTGTTCAAAAGAAACGTAAGGTAACTCCTATGCTGGAACGTGGGCCAATGTCAACAGCAAATCCAACTAGATTTATGTAGGCTGTGTCACTATAAAAAGTGTTACTTTCGTCACGGCTAAGTGTTCGTTTACTATCAAGCTAAGATGGACTGTAAGAAGGTGCCATTGTCTTCTCTTTTCTTTTAAATTCACGTAGAATATTGATTCACATAAGAACATCAGACCTCAAACAGCAATGCTAGTTTACCAAGCCCATAAAGTTAGAAATTTGACATATGCCAATCCCAGTGAGGACATACTGGGGGTACTTGTACTTTTTGTTTTAAAAGTGGACAGTAGTTTGTATAATGTACACTGTATTGTAATTTGTAAATAAAGAGTTTACTTACCACTCTGAAATTTATACCCATGAATGCAAATATTAGCCAAAATTACTCTGCTGTTTCTTTCTAAGTGCTCTCCTAATAAGAAAAATATCTGACGTGATTACTTCAAGGTACAACATTAAAAAACACCAGCAAGAGAGGTTTAGAAAGGGAGGAACTACAAGACATCAAACTAATAAGACAGAGGTTAAACCATTGTACAGATCTAGGTACAAAGAACAAGAGAGGGGAGAAATTAAAAAAGGATTAATAGTTCACCTGGGAATTCAGAAACGTATCTTCTCACGTGGGTCAAAAAGAAGTATGCTACCACAGATCTCAAGTTTCTTTGCTCCAGCTCCTTAGAACAGCTTTACAAAGCTAACAAGGCTTTTATACACCCCCACGTCAGAGAGAATCATATTTTCCAACAACATCCAGTAGTTCAGAAATTTTTCAACTAATAAAGCAATATCCCTCTAAAAGTTATCTTAAATAAAAGAGTCTTAGAAGCTTCTTCAAGAGGATTTAGGAGTAGTAGAGACCAGCTACGCATCAGTACTAAGTCTGGTAAAATAAGAGCTAGTAGCACTAAAATAGACAGCTACCTAAAACACGGCAGAAACCTTAGCAAACACGTACAGCAATGACGACTATCATCCTGCCTTTGGCGTTGTGACTTCAAACCCTTCTCAGCAGCCGAGCCAGAATTGCGTTGTCATCTGATAGCCGTTCCGTGGCCTAGGACCAAGGACTTGGCATTTTCAACCTAAATCATCACAAATTAAAAGGAGGCATCGGTGCTAATTAGCAGCTTTCAGCAGTAACAGAGAAGCCCTGACAAGGATGGAAACTCAATTACCCTCACTCCAGCAAGCGCCTGTTCCTGGTCAGCATGTAGCTGGCGGAGTTCACTTGTGTTTCCATACCTACGGTGCGTGTGAAATACTTCAGCCTTTGGATCAGATCACTGCGTGCCAGTCACACAAGGGCTCTGATTTTTCTTTTCCTGCTTTAACAAATACATTATAGATTCCCAACAAATTTGAGGCATCATCTAGAAATGTGTACCACAGACCGGCAGAGATCACGAAATGCAACTCAAACTGAGACCCTCACAATCATTGCTGCACAATTCAGAGGGAAAATTGCCTCACTGGGAGTGTTTAATCACTACCTCCTTAGCAGGGAATATATTCAACAAACTACCTAGCTACTGCACTAATAGAGAAGAGTTTTGACAGATAGACCACCTGACCAGCACTCATCATTAACCAGTGCAAAATCTTATTTCTTGTTTCATCCTCAGACAGAGCATCCTCCATGAACCATATCTCTATTTATTGCTTTTCTTAAGATACATTTGGTACTTGTTCCTTTGAGACTACAGCCAAAAAGGAACCTACACAATCAAACTGTATTTCTCCATGTTTTCAACATGTACTTAATCCACAAGCTAAATTAATATTTTACAAAGGAATAGTACTAACGTAATTTCAATCTATGGGCCATTTACTGCTTTCAGCGGAGAAGCTGCGTCTCGTTAACCACCATCAACAGGAAATCACAACGTGCGTCAAGATCAACTACATCACCTCAGCTTTCAGCATCTTGTTCTGACTTCAGTAACCAGGATAAAAAGCCCAACCACACACAACATCCTTGCCACACATTCTGCTTCAGCAGTGCCCGGCACCTGCATTTTTCTCCCAGTTTCTGACACTTTTTACAGACTGTGGTTCCTCCAGAGTGGAGGAACGACTCCATCCACTGCGCAGACAAGGGAGGACCCTTCAGACATTCAAAGTAACACCGACAATGGACACAAAGAAATCTGTAATACTGCAGGGCTAAGTCTCTCTCTCTCAGTTCAAAATGTACCTAGATATTTACTATTCTGTAAGCTGTGTATTCCAACATCTCATTTGAAAAATAGTCAAAATCCACTCAACCATTCAAATGAGTGCTGGCTACTCACACAATTGCAACATACTACCGATTTCAGCAAGATTACATATTTTGAGACAGTGTTCTGTTCAGACTAGGGAACGGCTTCCTGACAAGATTAAGCACTTATGTCAAAGCAAAGACATTATAGGGTACATATTTTAGGTATGTCCCAGTAGATTTCAGATACCAAATGGAAACGTGTGCAAGTCCCATAACTCGCATACCAACAAAATAAAGTTTCACTCCAAATCTTTGTTTGCCATCAGGAAGACAGCCTGCTGCATCCATTTTTCAGCTACCATACAACAAAGCAACGTAAATACATGCAAGATTCAGTATTCGCAATACAAAAATAGGGCAAGCCTTAGCATCTCTTCTCCACCCAACTCAGCGTTACTCTACCCAGGTTTCTTACCATTGCTATATTTTAATGAGGAAAAACTTTACAGCTAGAGACTTATTACAGAAGTCTCCTTTCAGTTTAATCATCAGAACATCAAACAAAAATGGAAGACTTCTCTCTCAAGAAGCATCTTGCATATATAAGGTGATGAGAGGGCTGGAGCACCTCTCCTATGAGGACAGGCTGAGAGAGTTGGGGCTGTTCAGCCTGGAGAAGAGGAGGCTCCGGGGAGACCTTATACCAGTCTTCCAGTACCTCAAGGGGGCCTACAAGAAAGATGGGGAGAGACTGTTCAGTAGGGCCTGTTGTGATAGGACTAAGGGTAATGGTTTCAAAATAGAGGGAGGTAGATTTAGATTGGATATTAGGAAAAAATTTTATACAATGAGGGTGGTAGAACAGTGGAACAGGCTGCCCAGAGAGGTGGTGGATGCCCCATCCCTGGAAGCATTCAAGGCCAGGTTGGATGGGGGTCTGAGCAACCTGATCTAGTCAGAGATGTCCCTGCTCCTTGCAGGGGGTTTGGACTAGATGACCTTTGAAGGTCCCTTCCAACCCTAACCGTTCTATGATTCTATATGCCTCATAAGTGGAAAAAAAAAAAAAAAAAAAAAAAAAAAAAAAAAAAATTTCTTTTTTAAAAAAAAAAAAAAAAAAAAAAAAAATAAAAAAATTTCCC